>VVHJ01045963.1:0-12019 GCA_015107715.1 Tylochromis polylepis
CAATAAATATAATATGACAGAAAACCATAATTCAAAGAGGAAAACTTAAACCAACAACACAAAACACTGGGTTGCAGACCCAGGACCTTGACATTTAAAGAGTTTCTGTAAAGAGGAGTGGGCCAAAATCCCTGCTGAGATGTATGCAAACCTACCAAAAAAATGTCTTCTGAAAAATGTACTTTTCAGAAAAGGTTTCCTCACCAAGTACTATAAGCCAATGAGGATCAAACAACTGTTTCTCCCACTGTATATCAAATTGTAAAGCAAAAGAAGCCGATCCAGTGGTTGGTGTCAGACCAGCCAAACCGAAAGCTAAAAGCTTGAAAATGTTAACCATCACAACACAATGCATTGTCTGACTTCAACGAATCTTTTGGTGAACTGTGTTTTTAAGAATTTAGCTATTTATTCACATATGTATTAAACTTTATTTGCAGAGATGCTTTTAAGACAAGTGAAAATGAGCAGAAAATATGTGGATTTGTGTCACAATACTGACAGATCTATATAAAATTGTATATTAAACGTCCGTCATGTATGACCTAATGCAGAAGACAGTCAGTAGATGGGCCCCTCGGTCCCTTGCAGGAAGTATTCAGTGGAGAGATGGATGGAGGCAATCCTTCCTTCCCATCAACCACCTCATTAGTCCCCCTCAGCCATAAAGCCGTCCCATCAGGCCATGCTGTCATAACTCACTTTAGGGCATTGATTTTAATCACAGCAAATGTAAACATACGTATTATCAATATCAATGCGCAAAATAACGCTGTAATATGCAATTACCGAGTGGCATTGATTTTTCTTCCCTCTCCCTTTTTCGTCTCTTTTTCTTCTCCCCTCCTCTCCTCCCCACTTCAATGTAATCATGGGATCGTCCTACTTGGAACTGATTTAATAAGGTTGTTATATATAAATATATATAGCAGGCAGGCATTGGCTGAATATTACAGGGATGATTTTCATAAATTTCAATGCAGAGTGTGAGTGTTTAGCCTGGAGGGAGGTGAAACCAGGATAGAACAGGAGGATTTTATTGTGGTGAACAGGGGACATGACAATCACGCGTACAATTCCTTCTCTTTTCAGTGCAGCTTAACCTTTTGGGAATTTTGTAATCAGTGTTAGTATGTAGGAAAAAAAGGTGAAACCAAGTAGATTACTCAAGGAGAGGAAGATAATATTAGTGTACTGGAGAGAGGTGTTAGGGGACCTTTTCTTTTTTGTAGTTTTTTTTTTTTCTAAACAAAAGTTACTTGCACTGCATATTTGACTGTAGATAAGCCACAACAATTGCCCTTTTGGAAATAATTATTCAAAGAAGATAATCTAAGGATATTGCTACTGTAAACCAAAGCACTTCAATCATAACCTGAACCACTTAACACGCTGTCATAATACCAGGAATCATGTTTGGAATCATGTTTTTCTTGCTTACCTGCTTGTCCGTCTTTAGCAGGCAGGTCAGAGGAATCTGAAGAGAACTTGAGTGGTGGAGATTGGGTAGACAGGTTAGAAACAGGTGGGTATGTTTCCCTTGGCGCATGGCTTGAGAGCGAGTGAGTGAGTTTATAGAAATGATGCAGAAGTCTTTTTTGCATACCTTTCAGGCTAAAAATCAGAGACAAAAGCCATTTTGAGTGCAAGAGTCCACAGTATTCAGGGCCCATGTACTGATGAGTATATTCAACATTCAGATCAGTTGAACTGTGGTTCATGCATTCATGCCAGTGTGCACCGCGTATGGTGCTTTGCTCACCACCTGCTCTACTCACTATGTCTTTATCCTGTTCCCAAAAATTCAATCCAGCATGTATACACATGTGCTGGTATCAGAGCAAGAGTGATATAAAAAAAAAACAGCCATGTAGAAGCATTGTACTGCTGGGCAAGGAGATGACCTTCAAAAGGAGATCAGATTTTTTTTATGGGTGAATTTATTTGAGAACTGGAGAATAGGAGTCTCTTACTGGAGTGATTTGCATCAATTTAGAGCTGTTAAACTAGCGCACTCTTGCTCTTACCTGTTCAGTTTAATTTTTCTCTCTACAAAGATAATGCAGCTCACAAAAGTAACAGCAAAGAATGACGAATGGCAGCATTGTCTGTTGTGAATTTCCTAATCTAAGATTTTAATTTAGCATTTGAGGATCCACGAATCACCTGCATTTATACATTTTGACATCGATGTGTGCACAAAGAAAATCCTGCTATCTAACCGAAACTAAATTATATATGAAGCTTGTTGACTGTTTTTGTGACATTAAATAAAGTTATTTTAGCATTTTTCTGCCAGTTTTTTTTCCTCTAACATCCTTTTGTATGTAGGGCTTCACTTTCATCCAGTGATACTAAAAAGAGAAACAATACAGCCTTCTATATACCACACACACGTTCTCCAGATACACTTCATACAGGGTTTCAGGTGACACCGACTGGACTCCCACTTGATCAATCTGTCACTATTTGTCACTGACCGCTTGCATGTGTAAGTTCGCTTGAGTGCGTATGGGTGTGTTTTTGTACAGAACCATTCAACATGACCGCTTCCAGTGAAAAGCCTGATTGTTACTTGTCTTTATGTGAAACAGCTTGGAAAAAATGGAAGAGACAAAAGAGTGGCAAAAGCCGAGTGGGGGGACATGGAAAAGAGAGAAAGTGGAGTAAAATCAAACTGAGCAACTAAGACAAGAAAAAGCATTCTGACGGAGGCTGAGGAGGGGGATAAGAAAAAAGGGAAGATGGTACACACAGATACCAAAGAGGAAATGGCTTTTAAATTATTGTGCCTGGAAAAATATGGTCTTCCATAGGTGCTAGGGGTTAAAGGAACGAAGAAGCTAGCTGAATAAATGATTAACTACATCACAGGTGCAGTTTTTATATGGCCGATACATCTCTGCCTCCGCTCACAGCACAATCTCGCACTTATGCAAGGGGCCCAATCCATAACCATAACGCAGGCGTGGCAGCATGTTCTTGTATATCACGACATTTTCTCCATATGATAATGCTCATTGTAGCACCCATATCTCTGTGTCTACTGATCCCACACACATAAACAGATGTCATCTCTTTTAGTACTTTACAAAGTAAGAGCCACATGGCACAAAGTCACAGGATTTCTTTATTGGCATCCTTATCCTCTCATCATAAATCAAACGCTGGTTAATATTTCATTTGTGCACATGGCATGTTTATTAAAAACATAAACACTAATTAACCATGCAGTGACAAATGACAAATCTCTTCTCTTCTCTTCTCTTCTCTTCCATAGCTGTTTTTTTTTTTTATCAAAATTTATACCTGCCATGCTTTGTTCTCTGGTTTCATTCAGAACAGTTCTAATGAGGACAAACTGCTCCCCAGTTGAGCCACAATGGCTCTGCTGACTCTGAAAAGAACTAAAATGGCTGAATGGAAATGAGAGGGGCAGAGGAGGTCAGCCCTTGGCATCAATTCTCATATTACCACACACACAAACACACACACGCACACACACAAATGACTATTGCACATTGAGGTGTCACAGACGCATAACGGTGACAGCAGCCATCTCTCTAACCATCCCTCTCCCCTAATATCATCATTTGAATCTCTCTCTTTCGCTCTCTCTCTCATCTCCTAATATTATCATCTGAATAGCCAGCAGGTGATGGGATGTTGGACCAGGGATCAGATTGAGAAAATATATTAGGAAAGGTGGAATAAGTGCCCACTAACCCTATTAGCATATCCCCAGAAAAGCCAGGTAAATCATTTATTCATTATTTTATTTATCTGACCATTACAGCGATTGATAAAAGAATTTACAGATTATATAGTAAGAAGATGTTCCAGATATATAAAAAATAGTACATGTCACTTTCTAACTGTCAATTATAAACTGGCATTAACTGTGAAAAATAAATAATGAAACTGATCACTATTGATAGTTCAGTGCATGTTTTAAACAAGTAGTAGCTGCTCTTATTACTCCCAATTCTCAAGATTTCCTATTAGCTCCATCTTCATTGGTGAACGACCAGAGAGACTTAACACCACAAGGCTATAAAATACTGACAAAAGATAAGCTCTGCATTTAAGTACACTTTGGCTGACTTGTGGCACCATATTATATTTGTTTGTTTGTAAAAAAGAAAAAAAGAAGAAAAAAGAAAAGGAAAAAGAAAAAAGGTAACATATTGATGACTAGTTGTTGTTTCATCTGAAAAACAGAAAAAAATGCACAAAAATACAAGTAAAACATCTAAAAATAAGCAATAAAAATATGAACAAACAAATAAAGGTTAAATAAACAATCATTTTCTGTAGAAAACATTAATATCAAGTTTATTTAAACCACTGCTTGTTAAAGCTCGAAAACACAAGTGAAACCATTAGCTCACCTGTGATTAGCCTGCTATACCAGAACAAAATGCCTGCTGTAAGAAAGGTGGCGTCTGTTATTAAGAAGTTATTGAGCGAAAGTTTTGACACCACACCAGAAATAACACAGTGAGTGACTTCTTTTAAGGTGGAACGACCTGCCTATTTTTATTCAAAGCTAGCATCTTTGTGCTAGCGAGCAGTATTGGACGGAAATCAGAAAGTCAGAGAGAAAGCGCAAAGGCAGTTTGGGTCCTTAACAGACCACCACTGCTGAGGACTTCACATCTAAAGGGTGAGGCAGCGTTTAGTTTGTATAGCTTGTGAAAGAGCTAAAATGCTGTTTGTGTCACTGTGGTCAGAGTAAAGTGGGTCATTACATACAAATTATGTACTTTCTATACATTAAATACTCTGGACGGGCCTGCTTTAGTTTGGAAATGATGGACAGGTTGAAGTGAGTTTGTACTTTGGGTGGAAGTCATTGTTGACATTTTGTAGCTCCTTAGTTCAGGTAATTTTGCAGTGTGGGTTTCCCAAGTTTTCCTCTACTCCTCACCTAAGCATCAGTTTTTGTTTAATGCTCATACATTATAGTCTTCCGTTTAGAAGTCAGAGCATTTCCAATAGGTTTTGTGAAGATGAATTATTACTTAAATTCTTTAGCTCAGTTGCTAGTGTTAAAAATATATGTAAATGCTGCTCTGTTGTGGAAATTAGAGTATCATGTTCTGTATCCTGTGATTGCCCTCTTTTAGATAACAGTTATAATTCACACGATTTAAAAACCATTTATGCCATTGCTCCTTTCTGAGAGACCATTGGTACAATCATGAGCAGACGCCATCCAGTTTTACGGAGCTGATGATCTTGATTTTTTTTTTATTTAGCACTTTAGAGGACAAACATCTAAGAGGTGATATAAAATTAATTTGAGTTTTGTTGTCTTTCAGTAAATCCAGTAAAGACAACTAGTCTTCTACGTTGTCTGCTTCTAAGTCAGAAAAAAAAGGAAAAACAGTTCACACAAAAGACACATAGATGTTTCATAGTGCTATCTACCCTGCTCACATTTTCTCTGGCTCACTGTTCTCTGTTTCTCTCTATTTATATTGGTCAGTCTTCCCTCTCCTTCCTCTGAGGAGTGCTAGTGAGGGGCAGAGAAATCATAGAGCCATCAAAGCTTGCCAGCTGTAGGAAATGTCTTCATTTGCGGCGTGCTAGCCTGACACCTGAGCTCCAGGCTTCTGTGTGTATGACTTTGTTGTCTGTGCCTGGTTGCACGCCTGTATATGTATGTGTGTGTGTGTGTGTGTGAGACTGATAGTCAACCATCCCAGCTCCCCAGCAGGTCCGTCTTTAAATTGTCTCTGTGTGTTTTATAGCTCTGCGTGTGTGAGTGTGCGACTGTGGGCCTGTGCCCCATCCATCAGTGTTAAGATGGCACATTACTGTTAATGAATGATATTTGTGTTCAGCGTGTATGTCAGGAGGGAGGACCAGGGAAGCAAAACAAGCCCTCCCCAATCACCTCACCTCCAGCCTCCTTATTTTCTTTGTCAGTCCCTTACTTGTTTTGCATTTTAGGATTTTATTCGCCTGACTCTTTGGAGAGCTGTTGCATATCACCTTAATTTTGGTGTGTTTCTGAGCACAGTGAGGTTTACATTTCTTCTCATGTACTGAGAAGATTTTACTACAGTAAAATAAGGTTTGGCTGCTACTTTGACGAGCATACCTGCGGATTAGCATGCTTTATGTGCGTGTGTGGTTTATTTTACCTCTAAATATAGTTTTTTAATATTTGTTGAGACCACATAGCATAAATTTATACCTTACAGATTTCCTTCATTTTCTTTCTGTCAAGTTGAATGTTATTCTTCTCTCTATGTGTAGTTGCTTTCTGTTTTAATTTGGTGACTGTTGTTCCATGTCTCATGTTTAGTTTAACTTCCCACCAAGACATTATGCTACTTACCCTCAGCTGTGTTTTCCCCTTGTTATCTCATGAGTATTTATGGTCTGAATTGCCCCATGTTCTTTGCGTTTCCTCACTCATTGTTGTGTGTTTCCTTGCCCTGCGGTCCCTGATTTTCGACTGCTTTGGATTCCCTGCTCTGCATATGATGTGATTATTATTATTGTTATTAATGTTATTGTTGTTGTTTTAAATTATTATATTCAATAGATACATCTCTGACAGACAGATATATAATGTCATGAAAAAGTATTTACACCCTTCCTGATTTCTTAGTTTTCTGCACATGTATGTACCAATTATAATATCAGACAAAGATGAGCTGAGTAAATACAAAATGTGGTTTTTAAGAAAAATTTTCATTTATTAAGGGAAAGAAATGTGAAAAAATAATTGCCTCCCCTTGTTAAATCAGGAATTAGCTGTGATTAACCACATGTTTTTTGGAAAGCTGTGTTATGTTTCATTGGCCACACCCAGGCCTGATTACTGCTAGACCTAATAGTAACTTGCTAAATCAAAAAATCACTTAAATAGAGCCTGTCTGAGGAAGTAAAATAGACTAAAAGATCTCAAAAAGCAACACATCATCCCACAAAATTAAGAAACAGCTGAGAAACAAAGTTCATTGACATCTCTCAGTGTGGAAATGGTTGCAAAACCACATCTAAGGCTTTGGAACTCCAGCAAATCACAGTAAGAGCCATGCTCTACAAATGGAGAAAACTTTGCACACTGGTGAACCTTCCCAGGATTGGCTGATCTACCAAAGAACTCCAAGAACGCATCAACGGTTCATCCATGAGGTCGCAAAAGAACCCAGAGCTGCAGACCTCAGTGTTGAAGTCAGTGTTCATGACTCAAAAGTAAAACTGAAACTGGCATCCATGAGAGAGTTCCAAAACGAAAACCACTGGGGGCCAAAAAGAACACAAGGGCTCGTCTCACACTTGCCATCAGCCTGTGCACTGATGAGAGAAAAGCTGAGCGTCTTGTAAGGTTTGAGTCCTGCTACATCTGCTGTAAAACTAACAGAGCATTTCATAAAAAGAACGTCATACCAACAGTTAAACATGGTGGTGGTAGTGTGATGTCTGGGGCTGCTGTACTGCTTCAGGACTTGGATGACTTGTAATAATTGAGGGAACCATGAATTCTGCTCTCTACCAGAAAATCCTGAAGGAAAATCAGTTCATGTCCTGAAGATCAAGTGCACCTGAGTTATGCTGTCATGTGAGGGTGTGTGGCAGACGGACAGATGGAGGGACGGAAACTCCCGCACCACGAGGGAGAACGTGACAAAAAACAGAGGGAGACACAGACAATATATACAAAAGAAAAAGATAAGGCAGAGACTCCTGGGCAACTCAGCTGAACAGACTCTGACTGACAAGACACTGGAAGCAAAGTTGAACATACACATGAGGCAGAGGAATACACCAAAGACGAATTAACATGAAATAACAGGGAATCCAGGCAGAACACAATGAGATCAGACAGACGCAGGAACATGACCGGGGAGATAAAGAATATCAAAACACAGAGACCAGAGTGACTACAACAGGAGAAGCTGATGACAAGACAGAGACAAGACCAGGAATAGACAAGGCACGAAAGGGAACTAACATAATAAAACAAGAACCAGGAACTAGAAATAACAAACACCCACTAACTTAAAGCACAGATAACTGCAACATAACCATGACAAAAAGCCAGAATGTTAACAATACAGAACTACAATAAAGAAATGATCAAAACTAGAAACCTCCTAAACATCCTCTAAACACTGGGTCAGTGACCCAGGGACCATGACATATGCAGCAGGATAATGATCTGAAACATGTCAGCATGTTTCTGTGCCTGTCTCTGAATGTATAAAAATAAATAAATATATATAAATATATAAATAAATATAATATAAAGATTTTGGACTGGCCCAGTCAAAGTCTGGTCTTAAATCCAATTGAGATGCTATCAGCATGACCTTAAATGGATAGTTCATGCCTGAAAACCCTCCAGTGTGGCTGAATTAAAACCATTCCTCTCCTGTGCTGTCAGTTCCTGTTCAGTAAGTGGTGTAGACGGTGGAAATGGTTCAGATTTTTGTATACAGCCCCTGTGTTGGTCTTTCAGTTCAGCCTGTTGTTGCCGTGGATACCCTGGTACTTGAACTCCTCCTCTGCATCAACATCCTGTCCCAGGATAGACATGGGCCGTTTAGCCGTCCTTTTCCTTCTCAAGTGGATCATCATCTCTCTGAACTTATCCACTTTCAGAAGCAGGTGATTCCTTCAAGGTTCACTCTGCAAAATCATTCCTCCCCCTGTCCATCACATATACATCCAACCAGGGCAGAATTGTAAAAGTATTTCTGTAGGCGGCACAATCTGGAGTTGTACTGTAGTCTGAGGTGTACAAGGTGTTTTTAAGTGCAGAATATCTAATTTCTTTACTAAAATGCACCCTTATAAAACAATCAGCTATCATCTAACACTGACCTACCTTTTTACTAGTTTCTAAAACTTTATGTTTTGCATTAGCATTAATGGTCAGCACATGACACAAAAGTCTTGGCACAAATATCCACTGGCTCCACCAGAAGCCCCAAAGTATTGACCGTTAGGCGTAAGATGCCTCTGGGGATCACGGATTATTAAAATGCCAGATCATTCATTTTAAATGAGTTGAACAAAGCGATCTGCCACCCCCAGCTAATTTATGATGTGCAGATGTCGTCTTGTCACATGATGCCTTGTTTTGCAATTCTAGCCTTTAGTTTTTGGCCTTTCTTTCCATTTTCTACCTTACTTCTATTTGACGCTCTTGTCCTTCACCTTTGCCTCTCTTCTAGCTTCCTTTCCTACTCTTTCCATCCACACCTCAACCTCTCATTCTCCTCATAGCTCTTCATCATATATAAAGCAGTGGGATGCCTGATACAGGCCTTCATGTAACTATTCCTAGTGAAGTGTGAAATTTGGACTTTGGGATGAGACTAGCAGCATCAGAACATGTATTTGAACTGGAGAAACAATAATGGCCAGTCTAGCTTGATGATATGACTAAATCCTGCTGTCATAGGTTCATTAGGGTTACATTAGTTATATCTAGTAATTATGCTCTAGTACTATTCACAGAAATTAATACGATGTTACTGATATAAGTGGGAAATCTCTGATTCCCTGCTCCATAGAAAGTTGAGATTAAAGGTCAGGTTAACTTGTGGATTGAAGCTCTACAACTGGTCTTCATTGTCTTGCTCTAATCAGGAGTGCTGAAGCTCAAAGATAACAAGATATAATTTTAAATTAATTTGGATAACAGTGTAACCCGGTGGTAAATGTAGGGTTAATACAACACACCGACATCTAAAGGGTTAATGTGAATCCTGCATAAATTCTGCAATGGTCGATCTGAAGTAATTATATATTTATTTGGTAACAAATAACTAATCAGTTGCTATTTCATATTTTTTTGTTTATTTAAATGGTAATAAATAATTTAATAAATATGTTTATGTCAGAATAAATATAAATAAATAAATGGTAAGTTCTTGGTTGATTAAAAACGTCATGGCACTATTTACTATATTGCTGAAGAAGGGGTCTTTCTGATCTCGCGTTACCCAAACGAGAGATAGTTCAAGCCATTTTATTTGTTATTCGATGCTGTCAATCATTTTTGATAGTAGTGACTGGAACAATGTATGTATGGGGCGGGAGCAATAATGTGTGCGTGAGGTGAGGAGCGGTTTTTTTGGCCTGCTTCGGCCGGAGAAAGAGACACATTGGTTGTCAGTTACCTTGGAATGAGCTGTTTAAATTTTAACGTAAGAGAAAACAGAAATGTGCGCATCAGTTCAGTAATCCCTAAACTGTACATTGATTAATAATGGCAGGAGTAGGGTGTGCATTTTTCAGATTTCGTTTGACTTTATTAAGGCAGTACATTGAGAAATCTTGCAGAAAAAGACTTGATATACTGCTCAGAAACCATTTATTTCCAAGAAACTAGAGAAATATGACGAGTGAGGTAAAAATTTGGAGCATTTTACAGTAAATCATCACCATTTTCTCCACACAGAAGTGTCACCCATCGACTGGTGCTAAAAGGAAGGGAAAGTGAAGATGTCAGGTGTCAGAACACCAGTGCGAATCTTACTGTGCAAAAGAAGCTCATAATCCACTGCTCACAAATTGTTATGAGGTTGAGTGCTGAGGCAAGCAGAAGCACAGTGACTTTATGAGTGAGATGGGTAAGGGGGGTTGGATGTCAGTAATATGGTCTATACGAAGCTCCTGTTCGCCAGCTAATTCTTGAATAAAGGACATATTAATTTAAATAAAAGTTTAAAGAATTATTGCCATTTTTTAATCTGTCCTTAGAAGGAGATTTTTCAGACATGACATTTTGCCTGCTGCAGTAGAGGGGCAGAGGCTGGCTGGCTGGATGGATGGATGGATAAATAGACATGTTTTCCCAGTGTCAGGCAGGGAGACAGTGCTCTGTCACACAGGTCCCCAGCAGATGTCACTCACTCATTAGTGAATAATGTGTGAGACCAACCAGCCACAAGCAGCACTCAGTGGGCCTTGACAGAAGTTTAAGCACATGTAGTGAACGTGTTGGCTCCCACCTTACTGAAATTAACAGAACCTAAATTCAGTTCTGCTGACTGATCAGGCCACTGCGAGATAATCTTCAGCACTTCAGGTAAAAGCTGCTGAAGATCATATTTCTGCTTTTAGTGCACCACAAAGAAAGACGGGAAAGCAACTGACAACGGGAGGAAATACCAAGCAGAAACCAGAGTTTCAAACCCGCGTCACTGTCTGGAATTAACTCGTGGGGTGATGTATTATTTAGCCACTATGAGCCACAGTGCAACCTCCAGTTAACCCCTGATGTTCATGTCCTGCTCCGCCTGCCCTTGTTTACGTGTGACGGGTTTCACCTTGACCAGCATCAAAACACTGTATGAATGTGTCAAACAGGAAGCTGACATTAGCTCACCATCATGCTATTTCCCATGACTGTAGTGAGCTGTTAACAAGCTGAATAATGCAGTCTGACAGGGGCTGGGCAGATAGGGCAAGTGATGGGTGGAGAAAGGGAGGAAATCAGGAGGAGGATGGGCAGGGAACAGGCAGTGAGGAGGGCAAAGAAGAGGAGGAAGAAGGAGCTGAGTGGAGAGTTTGCGCACTGGGTGAGGTTACAGTGGGACACAGATGTCGTTTCTTTATCTCTGTTGTCTCTGTTTCTTTATTAACATCAAACAACTGGACAGTAGAGCAACAGCAAGTGAACAATGCTGATTCACTCATCTTATGATGAAGCTGCCTCACACAATATGTGGAAATCGTGTTTTTTTTACCACTTGGACTACTTACATCTAGTTAAGGCACTGGAAACATACATTGCAAATGTTTACCAAATATATATTTATTTCTTCTCTCACCCGGTTGGTTTTATTGAGTGCAATCTTTTGGCATTGTTACAGTTTGATTATTTTGAAGTGATCTCTGGATGGAGAGTTGGTAATATCTGGTTAGCATTTATTTAAATAGTGTAAACAGTTGTTTGCTGCGAGAACAAATGATTTGTTTCTGAAGTTTACACCCCCCCCCCCCCCCCTATTGTTCTTTTTTTTTTTTTAATGAGTTATTAATT
>VVHJ01045967.1:0-25769 GCA_015107715.1 Tylochromis polylepis
CGAACATGCCCCCCTACACTTTTTATGTAGCCCGGCTGCTCCAGTTTATCTGCTGATGGGTTTACTGTGACTGACGACTCATTCAATTAAGGTAAATAGAACCACTTCACTATTATGAAAAAGACACACAGCTTGACAGTCGGTCGTGATTTTGTAACGTAAACGCTGGAGCTCCTCTCAGCGTCCCCGCTCTATCTGCCATTCCCGAACAGAGATACGCAAGTTTCTCCATGACTGCAGCTGCCAGTCAAAGCTGTTATGATGACGTTGCACCCCAGTTTAAAAGCATTATGGTAGCAATTAGATTCAAATTTATGGGAAAGGAGACCCCTTGAACATAAATCAGCGTGACGAGAACTACTGATAATGAAAGAAAGACTCTTTGGAAAAAATTTCTGAGGAGAATTTTTTTTTTATTTTAGTCTGGCGCCAGTCCCATCCGCTAACATGGAGGAGGTGGGGTTTATGACCTATACTGCAGCCAGACACCAGGGGGTGATAGAGAAGTTTTGGCTTCATTTTTGGGGAGCTGTCGCGTCGACCATGTTTTCTACAGTCATTGGTCCAAACCAAGACAAACCATTAGACTGACTACACAAGTTCCAATCAGAAGCAGAATCATATCTCAAACAATGCAGAACACAGTTAAATTTTTTGTAATTTAATTGTGAGTCGGCATCATGTCGTGGTTACAGTGGTTACACTTTCAATAAAAAGGTGGCTTCCCACAGATTTACTTTCATTTTTTTTCCAAATAGCACAAAATATAAAAACTTCTACTTCAAATGAAAATGTTTTGTTAAATTCTAAAAAAAATCACGATCATCCAACAAAATGAAGCATTTTTTGGTGCTCTTCTACATTGAAGACTACATACGGGTTTTATATGCTTTCAGTGCGACTTGGAATCAGTGTTGCTTTGCTCTCATGTGAAAAGACAAGACAAGGCCTTTGTTCTTATTGGAGAGTGTGACAGTTTAAGATATTTAACATTCAAAATCAAGGACAGCGCTGTGCCCTTTTGAGTTAAAAAAAGAGTGTCTGTTTTGGTTTCATAAAAGCTGAAAACAGACTTCTCTGTGAGTGTTATGTGTGGTTGTGTTTTGTATGGGAGAGCCACACTGGAACAAAAATGTGTAGCTACATTTTTGTTAGTATGAATGTTACATTTCTTGGAATTTTAAAACTTTATATCCTAAGTAAATGTACATTTCTGTCTGCCATTTAATTCTGACAAACAATGACATTACATTTATTACACAGTTGGCATATCAAAAGCATTTGATAAAAGCAGGAGTAACACAGATCCATCATTTTTTCAGTACCATTTGGCAGCTGCTCTCAGTATTTATCAATCTGGATTACACATACTACCTTTCAGTGACAGTTTTAGGTGCTAAAGCTACATCAAAGCAAGAGATATATGTATGGAGGCAGGCAATTAAAGGATAATTCCCCTCTGGCTCGAGTACCGCTGCAGCTGTCATGATAAGCAGGCCGACATCTAATCAGATGAGACGACTTTGAAAATAGGATGTCGGCACCTAAAAGGCTAAAATACAGGTTTAGGTTTTAACAACTCAAGTCTTGAGTTTCAAATGCTGCATTTCTGGCTAAACCATGTATGACACTTATAGTGCTTTTTTTTAAAAAACAGTACTCCAGATCATGACTCACAGTATCACAGGGTTCCCATTTTTTTGTCACCTTTTACCTTCAAAGCCCTGTTTAAAGAACATGTACCCCTCGATCTTAACACTCTTCACAACTTGAACAAATACCAGCCTCTGGAAATGACAAATTAGGACAAGGAAATGTCAAAAACTGCAGGTCGTCTGATGGTCGAGACAATCCCAACAGATTCACGTGAAAAAATTTCCAACAGCAAAGATTTAACAAAAAAACAAAACAAAATAATAACATATTTACAGCCTGATACAAAAATAGATTTTGTCCCTACAGGTAATTTATCACTCTATTGGACAGGCCATGTCCGTACAGTGAACTCATTGCTAAGTTCAAGAAGCCAGTTTGAGATGATTTGAACTTTGTTAAATGGTTTTTATCCTGCTGGAAGTAGCCAGTCCAATCTCCTATTGTCCAATTTTGGTGAATTGTAGCCTCAGTGCCTTTCTTGACCATTCTCATGCTTGGTTTGAACTTCAGCTGGTTGTCTTCACCAAGTCTACATGCCTAAAGGTACTGAGTGAGAGCGTCTTCTTCTCTGTAGAAAAGACAGATGGTTTGTAAGAGGAGTAAAAGAAGACAATGTCCACTGTGAACAACCATCTTTGAACAGAGGGGGTGGCTTATGACACCAACTGTCTGCCATTCATGGTGCAGTTTTGAGATCCCTTCCATGCGCCTCAAACCCCCCCTCACATCTTGCGTCAGGTGATCTCAATAGGTCATATGATAACGTGAGGCAAGGTCTCACAACTCGAAACCTTTGGTGATAATGACCCACGCCATTTTTCACACCTTGGCTCATGTGATGAGGCACATGATCAATAGTGGGTCATTGATCCTCCTGAGGGACAACTCCCACTAGGGTTTAAATACCTGGGACTCTCCACCATTTGGTTCTAGAACTGAAGAAGCTTCTCGGATGAGAGGTGAAACATTAAAAATTATCAACACGATGCCGACTTGGAGTCACAAGTGGGCTCTAGTTTGCCTTTTTGGATGAAATTAAAGAAAGGGAAAACTGCCAGAAAATATACTTTTTTGGAAAAAAGCTGAAAAACCACAAACTCATTTAAACCAAGTCTGGTAATGACTCAAAAATGGGTAAATAGGTTTTAGGCTAATGAACAGTTGAAATTATGTATAAATAATTTTGTAGACAAAATGTACCCCGTCTCTAAATGTAAAACCACGAACTCTTGCCAAAGGAGTCTCATTAAATGCCCTTAGTACACATTAGCACACTTGTAGTATGCCAAGGTGCCACTCATCACTCATTCTCCTTAATCCAAACAGCTGTCACGAGGTTCCTTGAAACTTTCCTTGTCATCTCAGTGAGTGACTGGAAGGTTAAACTGACAGCACTGGGCCTGGAAAATGCTCACAGACGGACACACTTCCATTACGGTCTCCATCGATTATGGTGTCGACGCTAATGCAGCAGCTAAGTGGAGGCTACCAGGTGCAGCGCATAGCAAAACGCTCCTGTTTAGTGCAGCAGGATAAGGAAGGGGAGGAGCAGGTATCTGACAGATGATTGATGGCCTGTCGATCGCTTCAGAGGCATGCTCAGATTTATGACAGGGCCCAGCCTGTGGCACATGGCCACCAAAGCCATGTGCTCATTGATCATTTTATTATCTACACCCCCCCAATGGATGGGGGACAGCTGTGGAGGGAGTCAATGAGGGCACTGCAGGAAGAATCCTGATGCCTTCTGCCAATGCTCCGCTGTTTTTTTGTGGCGACGGGCCACTGTGTCTCATCTCGTAGACGTGCTGTCAACTGCGAACATGTACATGAGCAATAACTGAAATGCTTGTCGACAGCAGACAATTTCAGCCAAGTGAATACTTTCACACTGTTTGAAAGGCACATTTGCAACAATGATTTTACTAGTAACTTTGAAGATGTTAGCTCTACAATTCTTAGCTGAACAACTAGCATTTCTACAACCCGGCCCAACTTTTTGCCTTTGAAGATGATTTGTGATACATTACCCATCCAACTGTTTTGTTCAGTAATTACCCTAGGGAGTGTGGCGCACAACTGTGTTTCGTGAGCAACGAGTGAGAGATTAAGTATGGTGAGAATGAGCAGACCGAGGGAGTAAAGGAGCGAAGAGAGGTGGTAAGAAGCAAAAGGCTGTTAGCTCGTCCAGCTGTCGGCACTGGAGCTGCAAAGCAGGCTGCTCTGGTGACACTTCCTGCTGCCACACTGCCCGCAGGGAGGGAACATCTGCCAATTGATGAGACGTTAATCTCGGTGGTGTTGAGGCTCGCACCGCCACAGTATGCTCAGTTTCACACACAGCGAGGAAAGGAGGGCCAGAGCTCCATAGGAGCACAGACCCTTTCCACCTCTAAAAGTGTAATCTTGTTTGGTTCTCGTGCCCACTTATGATGTTTGTGATAGCACACAGCTGCAGGCTACCAAGATGTCTTTCCCATTTGCCCTGGAAAAGAAATAATGCTGTAGCACATGAAGGAAGAAACTCCGCCCATGCACACATCCACATGTGCACGTGAACTAAAGTCTTTACGTACAATGATGCATAATGATACAGAAATATATGTAACGAGTCTTGCAAAAAGTATTCCAGCGCTAAAATTATTTTATTTGTAGGAGGACTACACATTTTTCTGGCTCTTTGTTGTATTTATGACTGCATGCTTCCATAAATATTTAACCCTCATCCTTTATTCTTTATTCTTGAGGTCGCTGGGGACCCCAAGAATATATCACTGCGAAAAGTAAACAAACAAAAAATAACAACAGCAAACCTAATTTCCCCTTTGAGCATTATTAGTTATGTAATTAATGACATATAAGGAAAACAACAGATTATTATTTTTGCAACGTTTCAGTTCACTGACATGTTTTCTAAAATTAAAATCTTTGCCCTCCTTATCCCAAGTACAATCTTCATGAGTACCTAAAACCATTCTTTCCCTGTGGTGTCAAACATCATAGGCCTTGTTATTGTAAAACCAACCAGGGTCATCTTGACCAAAACATAAAATCATTGAAACACAAAACTAGCAACCCCAGAGATCTAATCTCTCCAGCAGTTCCTGGGTCTGCCTTGAGGCCTCCGTTACAAGCCTGTAACACCTCACCTAGGAGCTGCCCAGGAGGCATCCTGGTCAGATGGCCAAACCATCTCAACTGGCTCCTTTTGATGCAGAGCAGTAGTGGCTCTGCTCTGAGTCACTCCTGCATGACCGAGCTCCTGTAAAGCCAAGCCCAGACGCCCTCCCGAGGAAACCTGTTTCTGCAGCTAGAATCCACGATTTCATTCTTTCGGTCACTACCCAGAGCCCACGGCCATAGGTGAGGGTAGGAGTGAAGCTTCATTGGTAAATTGACAGCTTCACTGTCACGGTTAGCTCACCCTTCAGAAACAGGCCAGCATCACTGCCAAGACTGCCATCAGTCTGTCTGCCAATCTCCCACACCACTCTTTCCCTCACTCACGAGCAAAGCACAAGACAAACTCTATCACTTGGGGCAGCAACTCATTCCCGACCCAGAGCGGGCACTGTACTCTTTTCCAGCTAAGAACCACGGCCTTAAACTTAGAGTCGCTAATTCTCATCCGACCTGCTTCACTCTTGGCTGCAAAGAGCCTCAGTGCAGGCTGCTGGATATCACGGTTCGATGAAGCCAAAAGAAGCACATCATCTGTAAAAAGCAGAGACGAGCTCCCCGAACCCTTCACCCTCCACCTAGAATTTCTTGGCACAGCCAAGAAATTTTGTCTATAAGTATTATGAACAGAATCAGTGACAGAGGTCAGCTCTCTCAGATACAGCAGGTCCAACTACATCTCAAATGTTACATGATATTTACTAAATGTTACCATTACAAACAAAGGCAGCAGAATTTTAAGCAGGTTTAAAGGTAAAAGACATTTTAGGAAAGTTTAACCTTATTTGACCTCGAAGAAGACGTCAGAACTCCAAAATAACATGATATTTAGAATCCATATATATCATTCCCTACATGCATGTATGTTGTCAATACAAACAATGGCAGCAAGTAACTGTTTTTAATAGCTCTATTTTGCATTATTGTCACTATGACCTTCAGCTCAATCTATTGACCTTGAAGGAAAGGTCAGAGGTCAAATGTGACATGACTTTTGAATCTTTATACATCACTTTCTATAGGTTGAAAATACACAGCACACTTGCGAGAGTCATAGTTTCTAAGTTTTAAGGCTTTTAGTTCATTTTTGACCAATAAATCAAATAAAAAGTTGACCTTGAAGACATCGGTGGATGTCGGGCAAATTTTAATAGGTTGTTAAAACGACCTCACTCTACACTCCTACAAAGTTTTCATTCAAATTCATTCAAAACGTTTCGAGTTATTGTGTTTTCAGACAGAATGATGACATGCAAACTCTACCAAAAACATAACCTCCTTGGCGAGGGTAATTTTGTGGCATCATTGGGAACAAAGTGACTGAAAAAAGTCATAAAATGTTGGAACAATACAAAAAAAAACCCCTCGGATATTACAAAAAGAAAAAAGATATAGGCCCCAGTTGGTAAGATGAGGGTTAAATACAATTACACTTTTTACAAAGAGGTGATGAAACCACATTAAATTAAGTACGAGCAAGAACATGATGGAAATGACTGAAAAAAAACCCACTGAAAATGTATGAAGCACTAAAGCAGCATACCTTAGTGAGGTCACAGATTCTCAGAAGGTCGCTCTGGGCTGCGCCTTCATACACCCGCTTTCGTTCCCTGGCAACATCGATATCCTCTTCCTCCGCAGGCAGCCACTTCCCTGAAATAAGTCTAGCGGAGAGAGTCAAACACAGTTGGCATAATACCCTTCATTAAAATTAACATGAACTCGTGTGACAAATTATCTTGGTCAAAGTTTAAGCTCAATGAAACAATCTCTGCAATTTTCATAAATAGATGAAGCCACGGGCATTAGTTTCTATGGCAACCTCGCTTTTAGAGTACAAAACACTACAAAAAAGAGCGGGGGAAAAAAAAAGAAAAGGAAGACATAATTGGTTCGAATTTGCTAAAACACATTTGCAGTGCAACAGATGTTTCATATAAAATCAATAGAGAGCGTATTACTAATCCTAACAGCTGCGAACAGGAGAGAATTTGTTTATCTGACAAAACACAAAGAAGAGTCGTTTTTTTTCTTCTTTGTTTTTCTTTTTTTTTTTTAAAGTTTCTTACAGTCACCTTGGTTTGCAGAAGAATTTATACTGGATGAGGATTGTAACGGCAAACATGACAATTCCCTGGATGAACATGGCGCAAAGGTTCTTTCCCACCATTTCCCAGCTCAGCGGGTACTTGAAACGGTCCTCCCCTGATAAAGAAATTAGCAAATGCACACAGGAGAAAGCAGGTAATTACACGGATTATTTCCACGTGTCACATCACAGTAACTTCCAACCCTTAACAGCAAGCCCCGAGGATGAGTTAGCGGACACACTGTCAAAACAAAAGGAAAATAAGCAGATGTGTTTTCTTTCATGGACAGCCAAATGTGTCTTTGTCAGACACTGGTGCTGCTGAGACACATTTGTCGGTGAAAGGCGGCAGTTTAAAAAGCCACTTAGCCTTTGAATAATAATAAAAAAATAAATGCTGTCACCTATGTCATGTGGACATCCTGTACTTTTCATGTTGAAGCCATTTTTTGCGCATTTTTGGTGGTGGGGGGGTGGGGGGCTAATGAACATGCAAGTAAACCGATGACAGCCCACCACTCTAACCATTATCATATCTGCTCTCTTTCCCTTTTCCTCTCCCTCTCGGCTTCTACAGCCCTTAAGGGCCAAGGGTGGGGTGGGGGCGGGGGGGTGCAAAGGAGAGAAGAAAAACGAAAAGAGCTTTTAGTCTCATTCTCGGGTAAATAGCCCCTTTCCACACTAGCCTTTTTAAGTTGTGATTGCTTTTCTCTTCCTTCTCTCCAACTGCCGCCACAAATGATTCCTCAAACTGCTATTTCCTGCTCCATCTCTCCACAGATAAGACCCCTTTTTCCTCTTGCATGTGCCTCTTTGCTTCTTGATGACCTCCTCAATACCAGCTCCACCTCCACAAGCACCATTGCACTGTTTTTGGGGGGTTTTTCCCCCCTCCTGTCTAAATTTAACTCATGCAGAGAGTGCAGCTATAGTGGACACTAGGGAGCTGCGTTTCTGGTCAAATATTGGAGAACTAACGTTTAGAATGAAACAGCAATGGGTAGAATACGAGATAAAGCGTCTTATATATGCGCCTTTGTGGGTTATTATTATTATATTTTTGGACGACATGTACATTTCTAGCAATATTTTTTGGTATTCCAATAATTTAAAGGCTCCAGTCATTTGCCAGTGTAACAGAGAACAGAGCAGTGTTAAAGAAACAAAACAAAAGTAAGCGAACGGTGGTGGGTGACTGTGATGCAAAAGCGGGTTATGCAAATGTTTTGTTGCAAAGATCCACAGAACGTGGGACATTTATTCTGGCTGTTTTCAGAGCAGCACACAGTGCAAATGTGTTTGTTGTTGTTTACTAAAAGATAACGGTGAGGTTTGCAAGTAAAATGGAAGAAATCAGCGGTGCAACTTGCTCTAAATATTTTAAGAGGCACAAAGTATAGGGATGGAAATTTATACAAGCAGTCTGCTGTGATAAATTAGGTGCTGTAGCTGACTGCTGAGTGAGAGGAAAGCGAGTCTGGTAAAATCGGTGGCACTTTGAGGCACCAGGGTGAGATAATCATGTTTTAAAGGGTTCTATAAGTATATTAGTGCTCTCTTTTTCTTTTCTTTCTTTTTTTTTTTGCCAATCCACTTTACACGCTGAGCTACCTTTCTCTGCCCATGCATTACCTGTACATGTCACTATTTCATGCCATTAACTTGTGTTTTTAGTCTGTATTTTGGTCTTTTTCCCCCTTCCTGCACTCCCTCTCCTTCACCTGTCTGCAGATATGGTCTTCCTGTTTCTGAGCTGCGGTTATTGGCCCCACCAACCTGCCCAGTGTTTATTGCCTGTTATTTCTCAAACACTCATCTTTTCTCACTCTGCTCTCCTCTCACCCCAACATGTGGAGGCAAGACAGCTGCCCCGACCTGAGTCTGGTTCAGATTTTATCCCGTTAAAAAGGAATGTCTGCCAAGCGTTTCCCAAAGAGGAGGCTGATACTTTTTCTCTCTCTCTGAAATGCTGTAAAGTATTGAGCTTACTATGCAAAGTACCCTTAGATGACATCCATTTAGAGCCGAATGAATCTAACTGGATGTCATCTAAGGGTACTTTGCACTAACTTTGACACAATTTCTGTCATTTTGCCTCCGTACGCCGTCACAGTGGATTTTAAATCAAATAAGATGTGATTGAAGTGCCGGCTTTCAGCTTTAATTTGGTGGGTTTTACAAAAATTGATATTAACTGTCATTTTTATACATAATCCCCCATTTTCAGAGGCTCACAATTAATTGTACAAGCTAGCATCATTTGAAATATAAAGTTTGTTTTTAATATTTCAATCAAAATTCTTTACGGACTGCCTGAAGTCACATGCTGTGTTTCCTCCCTTGAGAAGCTCTGCTAGGCCTTTACTGCAGCCACCTTCAGTTGCTGCAAAAAACAGCATGCTCTGTTGGGTTGGGATCCGGTGAATGGCTTTTCTACTTAAGAACATCCCATTTCTTCTGTGTGTGGTTTTGGTCCATTTGCACTGAGAAGCAGTTTTGCAGCATTTGGCTGAATCTGAGCAGAGAGTATAGCCCTGTACACTTCAGCCCATGTGTTGCCTCCACATTTAACAGATGATACAGTATGCTATGGATCGTGATCTGCTCTTTTCTTTCTATATTGCTTTCTCTTCCCATTATTCTCATACACATTCATTTTGTTTTCATTTGTCCAAAGGTTTTTTTTTCCCAATTGAGTCAATCAGTTGAGTGTAACCAGTGGTTTGCACCTTGTTGTGAACCCTCTGTATTTACATTAATGAAGACGTCTCTTGATTGTAGACTTTGACAATGACATACCTACTTCGTTGAGAGTGGTCTCAACTTAGTTAGATGTTGTGGAGGGTTTTCTTTTTTTAAAACTATGGAAAGATCATCCTCTTTCTTCTGTGGTCTTTCAGCTGTCTAGTGCATTCACTCTTTTTAAAAATCCACAAGATTGCGCATAAAGTTTTTGCTGTCTCTCTGACAGATTTTTGGGGGGCGTTCCAGCCTAATGATGGCCTCCCTTATTTGCATCAATGTCCCTTTGGACCTCGTATTGAGAGTTTCAGGGAAAAGGGCTCACAAGGCAATGAATCTGGTTGTCAAGCAAATGTCCAACTACATTTGAGTGGTTGAAAATCGGGGACTGTATAAAAATGTGATATCTGAACTGTTAATGCAGTACCTTTGCCAAACCCCTTGAATTAAACCTGAAAGTCTGGGCTTCAAGCACATCTTCATTGCTCACTGTGGTGTCACTATCCAAAAACTTATGAACCCAGCGGAGTGATTATTTTACATCTTAAAATCTAACACTAACGTGTGAAACAGTTTAGTGTAAAAACGGTCTTTTTTTCCTCTCTTTTCTGTATTCCATACTGTGATATCATCCTCTCACCAAAGTTGCTGAAGAGTGTGGCCATTGCCTGGTTCTTGGCCATGTCAATCAGCCCTCTGCCCAGACAGAAATGTGGGAATATCAGCAGCACCTGCTTCACTATGCTGTTGATGTGGGTGATATTCTGTTGAGAAAAATGCACACAGACACACAAGACAGACTTTAGTGGCACATGGAAAATTTTGGATATTTAAACCCTGACTGGGAATTGCACAGTTACGAGCTCAATATGTGGACAATTCTAGGCCTGAATCAGCAGAGCCAGAGCCAGAGCTTTGGAAGACAGCGTGAAGCTCCCCGATGCAAGTGCAGATAATTAACAAACATCCTGCGCTCTGCTTGCACGCTGAGCACGGGTGTGTTGCGGTGTTCCAAATAGCATGCCGAGGGAACGCAGTGCATCAAGGTTCATCTACCTTCTTGATGCTGGAATTTAGGAGACGTCAGGGAACGTACTGTGTGATCTGTGGGGAGGAGCACGTACAGTAGAGCTCAGTATATGCAAACAAAAACAGATGAGTTGATGCTCAGGCAAGCAGATGCTCATCCTTAAAATCATAACTAAGGGTAGAGGAAACACCCAGACAGCAAAGAGTCACAGGTGGGAGGAAAAGAAACACAGGTACTCTGTCTTCTTTTGGTTCTTCTGATAAAGCATACCACAACAACAACAAAAAGACAGAAACACGAACCCAAAGCATATTGTTTCAGTGTTTCACAAGGCATAGGCAGAAATAGAAAGTCTTATCTTGACAGTGTATTTTCTCACAACAACTTTTCTTCCTAAAATTGTACAGTCCCTTCCTCTCCCCATTTGACCTGCCTGTGGTTAGAACAGTGACAGCTTAATCAAGCACAAAAGCAACAATTAATTCAATTAAGACACAGTGGACCAGGCCTTAATGAACTGGCACAAGCGAGGAAGGAAGTACAGGAGGAGAGGGGGGAAAACAGGAGAAGGCAGAGCAAAAGGGCAACATATTACTGTGTTTTTGTGGCTTCACAACCGAGTTCATGCATTATGCATAGTGCTCTATTGCGGTATAGTCTTCAAAGCTCTTGCATACATGGATAGAGACTACAAATTCATCATTTCTGTTTTTTGGGCGAGCCTGTGAGATTAGGTGGGGCGGCGGCAGAGGTGCGATTTGTTAAAGCCGTGTGCAAGATTTCCAAATGATGGCCATTATTGTCACAGAATTTATTCATGCATGCGAGTAACAGCTCTGTGAAATTAGTTTCAGTGACTAAGCTTTCAATTGGCAGTTACAATGAGAGTGTGAGGCCTTATGAGTCTGCCAGCCCTAATAAAAAGCCAGATTTAAAGATATTTCAGTCTGCACTTTTAGTGGATGTCAGCTTATTGTGTAAATGCAAGAAAAACATGACACTTTTTAAATAAGACAACATACTCTGTCAGATATTAGCAGGTGGGAAGTGACCGTGACAGAGAGGGAAAGGCGGACAAAGAAAAAAAACAAACCAAAAAACCCAAAACTGTTGACAAGACTTTTTTTCCAAGGAGGTGTGCTTGTTTACTAGGAATGGAAACGGTGAGGGGACATTTAGCCTGAGCACATTAAGAATACATATGGTGCTGCTGCTGTATATCTGTCTTGCTTTCGTACCTTACAGGCAACCTCAAGCTAGCTCCTTCTTGCCTTCATACTACGCTAACCACATGCTGCTTCCATATTCAGCAGACAGATGTATTACTGATCTTATCTAGCTTTGGCACTCTTGCTTTCACTGCTTCTCCTTATCCCCGTGATCATTGGAGCCAGGAACAAATCTGATCACAAAGGGGACAAAGACACTAGTGTGCAGTAGCTCCAAATATAGCTGAAGATCTGCAGTCATGCTAAAAAGAAAGTACACTCTCTATCAGTTCTAAGGTTTTATTTATCAGGGCTTAAAATCATGCAAATGCAACCTCGGATGAACTACAAAACATGACATATTACACAGCCATTCTTCATTTAAAAAAAACTAAGCCACAATGCAGAAACGGTGCGTGAAAAACTAAGTACACCCTCACTGCTTCTATATGAGTTTAGAGGGTTAGTAACAGCCAGGAGCCGCTAATCAAACGCATTTGTTCAACTGAGCATCAGCAAGCATCAGCAGCTGTATAAAAACTGAAGTTCTGGCAGTTTGGCTCTCCAATTACTGCTTCATGCTGACTGAGAGGGAATAGCCTTTTTTTGGAGAGCGGTGGTAGAGAGGTGTTGATTTGGGCTTGTTTTGCAGCCACAGGAACTGCAACAATGCCCTCCTCTGTATACCAAAGTACTGTAGAGAAAAATGTGAGACCATCTGTCTGACAGCGAAAGCTTGGCTGAAACTGGATCATGTAACAGGACAATGATTCCAAGCGAATCTACAACAGAATGGCTGAAAAAGAATGAATATGTGTTTCAAAGGATATCTAAAACCTCAGAATTGACAGAGGGTGTACTTTTCTTTGTCCCATGACTATATGGAGATACCTTGTATGAAAGGTCCTTGTCATTGACAAAATAAAATGGAATAAAAATAAAATGGTTTTTCTAACGTTTTTACTTTAAAATACATCTCGTAACAGGAAATGTACCAAGATGTATTTGAGGTCATCTCAATGAGAAGAACAACAATCCAACTTACAAACTTGCACACTTTTTTTTTTCTCCTTGATTTTCTGGAATAAGTGGTCACTGGCCTATTTCTCTGGGGCAGATCCAAGACCACGATGAAAAGGTCTCATTGATCACGGTGTCGACACAAACCTTTAGATGTCTTTAGATGTTCAGCAGCAATTCATCATTTCTTTTATCTACATCAATACATTTGCTTGAGGACGAGAGGGTAAGAAGAGCTGCAATGACAATGCATATTAAACAAAAATTGGTGCAACATGTTATTGGTCACGCCAACATTTTTTTTAACACTTGAACCCTGCTTACCTAAGGAGAAAAATGCTTAAATGATATAATTTAAATCACTAATTTATATTTGTATATTATTAATTTCTCTGTAGCCAATTGCTTGATTGACTTTACTAACATTATATGGAGGAAAGGATATCTTTTATTGCAACAATTTGCTGTCGCAGAAAACAAGTTTACCCTCAAAGTTGACACCAACGTTCTTTTCTTGGCGTTTGCAAACATACTTGTATCCCCCAGGATGTTCACAATGTATGTAACCACTCATCTGGGGATTTGCTAAAGGCACCTCCATTCTTAACATTCAACACTAAGCCTAAACAGTGATAAGAAAGTCAAATAAATAAACAACAGCTATGACCTTGGCTGCGAGCAGCCCATCCGTCTGGCAGAGGAATGCAAAAAGCAGCAAGACCTAATTTGAGATCAATACATGAAATAACATATCTTCTCCTGACCGGGTGTTCATCAAGGAGATCTAAGAGGTTCTTTGTTGAAGATGATAAAACGCCGGACAATTTCCCCCCTTGTGTTTGTGCTATGTGCCCATAAATCATTTTCAAATGGTTTTTAAAGGTGGTATTGTCTGCGCTGTGCTTATCTGACCCACATCCCTACACGTGCTTATTCCCACAGCGTGGCTTCATTCATAATGCTGCGAATCACAATGAAAGGAGACAAACAGAGGATGTATGGCTCAAACAGCTGGGGAAGATATTTTTCAAGAGATGACATTCATGTGTTTTTGTGTTACTGTAGGAGTTTTTGTTGTGAGCAATCGACAACATTAAACCGCTGCCTGTTTTAAACACCGCGTCAAAAAATTCGACTTAAAACGTTGTACCCCAATTACACTACATGAGGTAAGCAGTACCTGGCCACGCCGCCACACCTATACATTTATCCTGGTAAATCTATGCGTGCCTGCGGTTATCTCTTAGAGGCACGTGGTGGAAGTATTCACTCAGACAGCGCTTCAAGCGTACAAGGCAGGCTGGGATTGATGCAATCCACAGGGAGTTGGACAGTCCTGAGGGGAAGAAAATCTCCCATTGGTCTCAAGACAAAACTAGGGCACCAAGTCTATAACACTGCAGCGCTGCTTTCCCACTCTGCTACTCTTTTTTCCCCCCTTCTTCCCATTTTCTCCCCTGGAAAAATGGTGCTATGCCCAAAAGGGATCTAGATTCACCCGGTGCTTGAAAACAGAAAACAGACTGGAAGCCGGAAGCTTTACTTTTGAGCGACACTGTTTAACTAACGCCGCCACCGCCGAGGAGCCTGAAAGTGATGAGGCGCAGCTTTGAAATCGCAGAAGCTGCGAGAGGAGAAGGCTGGATAGAGCTGTCATGTGTAGGATCTGCCGTTTCTGGTGAACTGGAGCACGTCGGGGCACTGTCATATCTGCGCTAGCTAGTTTGTGAAGAGTCTGTTCCGGGGAGATATCAGCTCTGAACTGGGGGAGACATGGAAGCCTGGAGAGCTGTAACATGTGAGTTGATTGATGTTGACCCATCAGACTCTCGTATCAGCGGCAAAATCGGGTCAGATTAGCAGAATTATCTCGGACCTCCGTCCCCATCGAGTCTCAGAGAAACACGTTGCTCCTAATGCCTCGAACGAGAGAAGTGGGCAGTCAACCCGTCCCTTTACACCGGCCCGTGGGCAACGCGCTATCCATTAAATTATCAGCAATGGTGCCCTTTATGAGTAATACGCTCCGCTAACGGCGCATCAATAAATAAAGAGAATGCAGACACAACAAAATGGCCGCAATGACTTTCTTGGAGGAGAGACGCGCGCATGAAAAATACAAATTGATAATGAATGTCGGTGATAATGAAATCACGATGCAAATGAGGCCGCCTCGTTAGGAGACAGGAAACATCCCATGCCATCACGGAGCGGGCGCCAGAAGAAACATCAAGTCACAGGCAGGCGTGTCGGAGGGGGCAGACTGCGCAGAGGCAAGAGTCTTTGAGACGACATTACGCTGCGTCTGAAGCGGCGGTTCGGGGATGTGGGAGACATTCTGATGAAGCGTCAGATGTAAACGCAGCTCGTCACAGCACCGTGCTGTTGTGTCTGATGACAAGGGATGACTGATCAGCACGAGGCTAAAAATACGTGGTGAGGTGGGAAAAAAACTAATGAAAGAGCGGGCGATGCATGGGAAATAACAATTAAGGCTGCAAATGTGTTTAGACACACTGAGATCAGAGAACAAATGAGAAAGATGTCAGAAAAGTAGAGAAATGGCTAAATAACTTAAAAAAAAACTGAGGTTGTGCAGTCTGAATCCTGGCTGTTATACAAACTGTGTATTCAGATATTTTTTTTCTTTTATGTAATTTATTTAAATTCTAATAAAACAGTACAATGACTGACAGTCGGCATCCCGCGCTCTCTCTCTCCAAACCAAGCTCTCCATTTCTTATTTAGCTCGTTTTTGGTGTCTTTGTCTTTTGATTCCACTGAGACTGGAGCAGCTTGCAGTTAAAATGAACACTTGCTGAAAGATGGATGAGCAAAGTTCTCTGAAGACCCAATTCTCAGCAAACGATTTAACATTGAAAAGAATAGGCAAAATAATTCCTTTGAAAAATCCTTGAGAGGATAAAGGAAATATATTAAAAGTTATACCAGGTGGGCACACACCCCACCCACGCGCGAGGAAGCCTTTGCTTCAGAAAAAAAAAAAAAAGAGAGAAAACACTGAGCGTTTATCTGTGATTCGAGTCAATTAGCCATCCGCAGCTATAGCTTCTGCATAAATATCATTTTTATGCAGCCGCGGGAGCCTGAAAGTCTGCGCCTGCTGTTTCACAGGAAGTGTGTCGCCCGTCGTGTTAAAAATGTGCATGCATGCATGTGTGTCTCTTACTTTTTCATCCGCACAGACTCTGTATGTGTGTGTCTGTGTGTGAGGATGACACTTACATCATCATTGAGGAGCTCCATGATAAAGGTGGCCACGCTGCTGTTAATACCAATGAAGAGGTTGATGCAGGTCAGCACCACGTAAGCTGTGCTGGGCACGCTGAAGATGAAGGAGAACGGGTACATCATGGGCGTGATAGCCCAGCTTTAAAAACAAAACAAAACACAGAGACCAAAGTAAAACAGCGTTACACAGACAAACGGAGAAGAAAGCAAAAATCCCCCTGACCTAATTTAAGTGAAAATATAGAAGTTAAAATAACAAAGATGATCTCCACTCATTGAACTCATGCTCATTAAACTCTCCACAAGGGTAATTTGTATAATGGCAAATATCATGCTAGCAGTTACTGAATCCTTGCTATTTTCAATTCATGAATGCAGATTACCAGGTCGGCTGTACCATTTCATGGCACCACCGGCCTCCTCTGATCATTTGCATTTTTGGTAAGTGACCCATAAAAGCACTGCAAACTGAATGCCGCCCACGCTCGGCAGTCAGCGGTTCAGGCTCAGTATCACAAGCAGATCAAGTGAGGCACTGGTGTTGCGCTGCCACAGTGCCAACCCCTCCGATATAACCAGACCTTTGAATGTAATTTGAAAGTAACACTTTTACTCAAGTGCTGGAGTTCCAGTTTGACCTACTTCAGAAGCGTGTGTGTACTTTCTGATTCAGTTCTTTTCTAGATTAGGAATCTTTGGAAAAAGACTGCAGCCTCACTCTGAGAAGCACACAGACCTGTTTGTATGAGGTAAGCGATACAGCAAATCTCCTCCACTATATGCCATAGGTGTATCTGATATCCCCGCGTTGGTGTTCTTCCTGGATCATCACTGCAAGTGACCGATCACATTGTTATGATGTCAGAGGTTTGCAGGGTGGAAGAAGCTGACCGATGTGGTTAGGGTCAGGGTTAGGGGTTGTGTGTGTGGCGTGATGGTGTTTTCACATCACAAAACTATCACAATCACTATGTGACTTCCAATGACCAGTGTTTGCAGTGCTGAATCCGGACCAGCATTATTAATGATGAGCCACGAACAACGCCAACATGGGGATATCAGATCGTACATATGCAATTTATTGGTGTGCGCTGGTGCATCTTTCAATGGAAGCAGTATAACTATTAGAGTATAAAAATATTGAGAAAGAAATGTGTAAAATAACTTTTAATTAACACACTGGACGACAGAATTTGAGATAAGAATTAAAGATTAGTGGCATAAAGGTCAGTTCTTCAATTACTCTGGCTTTTGTGTGACTTTTTGACACTGTCACAGATACCTATTTACCCGCTGGACACCCACTAGGAGTAACCCTTGTTCCCTTTTTGTGAACTGAATGGTTTCTGTCATATTTCAGGCTGGCTTTCATAACAAAATGACTGGTTGTGCAACAATAGTTAGTGAGGGTGGTCTCTGCCTGTACTGCTTACTACCTCCTAGAACCTGTTCTAATGGTCATCATACCACATATTTACTGACATTTTGTGAAGTGTCAAAACTCTTCCTTAAGGGTACAGGGGAGAGGGAGTTGCCAAATGTCATCTTCACTGGAGAAAGTCTTAATAGTTCAAATGAGTAAATTGCCCAAGGAAGTGTAAGCAGCGTGGAAGTGAGTTAATACTTCTTAGATGGTGATACTGTGGTAGGGCCAACAGCTAATGTTATAAAAATCAATGCAATTTCAGAGAGAGACCACTTTTAAAGTTCTCCTACAGTGTGGAGAGGACTGTGCTAGTTCAACAATGAATAATACCACAAACTTTGAAGGTAAACTTTAACCAAGTGTTAAAGTTGCACGTGTGAGTTGAACAGGTCTGTTGTTTCCTGTATTTTTACCTCACAGAAGACAGGAGCTGCTGGTTTACTGTAATTTTTGTGTGACTCCTTTTTATCCCTTTGCTTCAGAGCTTAATAAACAAAAAAGTCACACGGTAACACAAACTAACTAACGGATCGAAGCAGCAGCAGCAGACAAATAAACTTTGAACTACAGGAAAACTACTGTTTTTGTTCATCGAGTGCGGTGGAGGCACTGCAAATAAGAAATGTGATTTTAAAAAAAAATCACAACTAATCATGGTCAGAGGTCACTTGAATCATCAAAAATTAATAGCTGAACTCACAGCTATATTTAATAGTTAAAGTAAAAGCATTTCCACACACACAATGTAAAGAGAACTCCAGGGATCAGGACTAAACAGCTGTCTGGCCTTAAGAAAACCACTTATCAGTGAGGCTACTGTGACAAAAAAAAAAAAAAAAAACCCAATTCAATTTACCAGGGAGTTTAAAGGTTGGACTCTGGAGCGATGGAAAACAGTCATGTGGTCTGATGAGTCCAGATTTGCCCTGTTCCAGAGTGATGGGCACATCAGGTTTAGAAGAGAGGCAGGTGAAGTGATGCATCCATCATGCCTCGTGCCTACAGTACAAGCCCGATCTCGGGTCGCTTCAGTTGGTCAAGGTTCAGCAACATTATGTCCCAGAAAACGAGGTCAGCTGACTACCTGAATTTACTGAGTGACCAGAGTTTTTCCATTAATGAATGTTTTTTTTCTTCCTGATGGCACGGCCGTGTTCCAAGATGACAATGGCAGGATCGGTCGGGCTCAAATTGTGAAAGATTGGTTCGGTGAAAGTAAAACCTCTTTTTTCACAGATGGATCAGCCACCACAGTGAAGACCACACCTTAACCCCACTGAGAATCTTAATCCCTTTACTTTGTCACAGCAAGCCTCTCACATGCCACATCAGAGCTAAAGGTAGGCCAACAAAATATTACAGTGCGTTTTTTTTTGTTTTTTTTCAACCAAGAACTTACATTTCAGCCAATACTTGCACTAGCATGACAGATTTTTCTTGTGGATACCTGAAGTGTTCAGAAGTCCATCAATGAATATTAAAAGACAGGCTTCTCGGTTGTCCCAGAAATCTGGACACGCCATTATTCCCTAAGCTACTCTGAAATATGTCACAGTCAATTACATAAAAAATAAATACACGCAAATGTTGATATACTGACACACTAATGCATTTGACATTTTGAATTCTAATATTTATTTAAACACGTCATGTAAACAGAGTGTAGATTTCATTAAGTGCGCAACAAAAAAAATGCACAATAAAGTATACGGTACACATGATAGTGTTAAATAATGTGGAGTAAACTACTTATTAGTAAGTAGTAAGTATTAGTAAGTATTTTATGAATGAATATTGGATGGATATATTCTTAATTTACTCACCCATAAAAAATAAGCAAGAGAATCAAAGCTGGCAGGTTAGGAGGGGAAACATAGGCTTGTTGTTGGAAGGCGAGGAAGATCACAATCACGATGAAGCACGGGATGATGTAGTTACACTGTAAAAAAACAAACAGACATGAAAAAATAAGGTACAGGCAAGGCCTGTGCAGGCTTAAAAAGTCACTCTTTAGGGTGGTTACGACTCCATTAAAGCGTTCTGACTTTTTTTTTTTTTCCAACTTTTTTCCACACCAACTGAAAGACCGTGTAATTATAAAATGTGTAGATGACTTTTTAATTAGCACACGAATGTATCCGGCTTTCGTTTTCTAATTAATCCAGTGAATAACAGAGCCATCTGATCCTCATGTGTTTGAAGCAAGCGGTCGCTCAGTGACACGCTGAATTGAATGCATGCACAATGGCTCCATAAAATTTTGATCTAAGACTAATATTTATCCAACGATTGTTTAAATCCATTCAAACTTCAAATCAAACCAGACAGGATGCTTTTTACTGGTCGACTGTTTTGTTTTTTCCCTACAGAAGTAAACAAACATAACTGATGATTCTATTATTATATAATCACCCTTTGGATTAATATCCCCCCTGGCGAATAAATGGAATACTACAGATAATAGACATACAATGTATCAGGTTACAATGATACATGTTTATTACAGAAAAAGTTTAGACTGAAATATTAAAGACCTTTCAGACTGGATTCACTGTAATATCCTTATTGTTGATAGAGCGTGCATGGTAATGCGGAGCGCTTTGGGCTAGAATCATTAGACAGGCTCCTTAGGTGCATTTGTCTTCCACTCAGACAGTATTTATCCACCATAATGATGAGTGTCCTGATGCAATTTCTTTACCAAAGGTACCCAATGAAATGTTTACTTCTACTATGCCTGGGGGAAACTGCCGGTAAGCCTGTTGAGCATAACCAGCAGGGGCAGCTGCTGTCGATAATTACGCCTCAGCCAATAACTGTGTCTCAGGTGACACTTTTCCCAGTAGCCAGCAGTGTCAAAGCTACATTGTCAATTACAGTGGATGGATATTTTTACATTTAGCCTTAGGTGGGCAAAAAAAAAAGAACCAAAGAAGTATATTACAAGACTAGTATAAAATAAAGCAGGCGAAAACTGCTGGGGTGAATCACATTATAGTACTTATTACACAGTATTGACCTGGCTTTAATGGGTCAGGTAACAGAACCGAAGCTTAAGGAAAAGGGAATATTTGAGGCGCAGACACAGCTGTCAGATAAAGCTGGTACTTACCATGTCCCAGGCAAAATTGGCCAACCAGTAGACAGCTGGGTTTACTCCACTGACAAATTGCAGATGCTTGGCTTTGTTCACCCTCTCTTGGATTAGGAAGAGGACAAAGCTGGCAGGGATGAAGGACATGGCAAAGATAACGCAGATGGACACCACAACATCAGTGGAGGTTGTGGCCCTGTGATTGAAGAGGACACAGCATAGAGAAAGTTGACTGGCGAGCTATTAGGGGTCTACCAGGGCAAAAAGAAACTTCGACATAGCAGTGGATATTAAACTTTGTCCATGGGGCTAAATAAAAAGTTTGATTTTGAGGTGATGTAGACTGAAAATACATAGAGCACACAAAGAAAATCATTATAATTTACATTCAGTCTACTATCACAGGCTGTATATAAAAGATCGACATAGCCACCGTGACCCTTTTGTTTTAAACTCTTTTAGTTTTCTGGTCAAACCCTTGAGCTAAGGATTGTGACTGTCACCATCTTGGTGTTTTGAAACAGACTTCTTGATGATCTGACTGAGAAACTGAGGGACATGAAATAGGACTGTGTTGGCCTCCACCTGTGCCACCGCAGGTCCAGAGGCTGACCACGTGGAAAGCGGCGGCGGCGCAGGCGGAGCAGGTCCGGAGGCCGACCGCGTGAGATTATGGACAAGCAATTGGGACCATAAACCCATCAGGAACACGTATACTGAGGTCACAGTCCAAAGGAGCCAAAGGGTCATTTTCTGACAGATTTCTATAGAACCCAAAATTATTTTGCAATGAGAGAAATGGTCCCCTGCTGTCCATCAGAAAGAATGAAGGTTTAATGCTGCAGTCACACCAGGGAAAACAGATGTTGGTGTGCAGCAAAATTTTTCAATCACTGCTTTTGAAATGGTTGAGACCAAGTCTGTGACTTTGATGACTACATTTATTTGCTAAACTGAGTCAGACTGTGATAGTTTGGAGACAGACTGCCTCCCACCAGGTGACCCGTGTGTAATCAGTGTTGCACACACAACCTCTGGGTGACCAGTTGGTCATCTCAACTACTTGCAATCTACCTCTGATGGCAACAAAATTCAATGCATTCACTGGGCAACCACAGAATTTCCCTAGTCACAAGAAGGTTACCATCCTATTTTTACTCTTGTGTGACTGAGCTATAAGGTACTATCTAATTCACATCACGTTTTTGCTACGTCCATCTTTTATCAGTCTGTGGCACCTACTAGGTTTCCAAAGCTAAGAAGTAAGTCCCCGGGGCCTGTAAGCTGCTTTGGATAAAATCATCCACATGAACTGCAGTATGAGAGATATAACACATATAATAACAGACTTTATGAAATACAGAACTGCAGTCCATGAACCTTCGGTTTTCCATCCTTATGGGGTATTCACTGTATTTTAATGTACTTCTTGGGTGCACTTGGTTTTCTATTTCCATGAGAAAGCACCATTTACTACCTCTAATAACATTCACAAGACCATCACCGCTGTAACATCAATGACAATAAAGAACAGACGTGGAAGATTCCTAACTGTCCTGTGGGCAAAATTTGGTCTTTTGTATGTATAAAACCAGTTTTAAGAGTTTCTGTTAGAAATCAACAGGTTTGCTGTTGTTTCCTGCTGTTATCAGGAAATGAGCCCAATGACACTTGAAACAAAGCAACTTTTGGCTCATTTCCTGTAATTAAGACATAACCAAATTTAACACTAGGCAACGATGCATTTAAACTAATTTCGCTACACCTGCAAAAATAAGTCAGATAACTAACGTTTCAGGCGTGTTCTTGTTAGTATTGATGTCTAAATTAGCCAAGCTTTTACAGCACTGACTGATTGCTGTTTGTACCTGATATATTTAAAAAAAAAAGGCTTTTAAATGTCACCGGCCTTCTGAAACCACAGCACATTTAGGGTTCCTTTTTTGTCTCTTTCCAGCTTGTTCAACAGCACATCCTAAAATCTTAGAAGACTTTTTCATCCGCAACAATATCTGTGTCACACACTAATCTCTCCTTCCTCCTTCAAAATGCTGACCTTCATTTTCACTGTCGTGTGTCTTTATTTATGCCATGCTACCTTTGGAAGTGTCCTTTACTGTGTCTGCTCAGTTAGCATTGGATAAAACTGCGATCTGTTCCTCTGACCACCCCAGCTGCCCCCCTCCCAAATTCTCACCCCTTGGCTCCTGATAATCTTTCACGAGTCTTCCCGCTGCTTAATTAGCATATGAAATAAGTTACCCTGCGTGGCTACGTGTCCATATTTATCATCGCCAACCAGGCGCAATTAGAACACGTAAATATGAAATCATTAACAGCAGTGCGTGCCAGCCCACATTTCTAGCAGTTTTCAAGGGCTACGTGCTCTGTTTGGGTGGGGAGGTAATGTAGGGGACAAAGCTGTGAATGATCCCAGCCTGAATGCTTGAAGGTGGTTAATTGCTGTGAAAAGAGGACAAGCAATCTGCTAATTAACTACTAATGGAAGTGCAGGAAAGATGTGCAGTGGGAGTAAAGCTTTATAGTTTGTGTTGCTTTCCTTAAGTTTTTATTATTTATTTATTTTCATTTAGGGTGGCTGCAGGGGATTGTTACACTGAAAGGATGCTAAAAACACAAGATAACAAATTGGCTGTACAACACTGGGGTCATTATTTCTATTATAAAGCAACATGTAGGTAGAGAACTCCAGAGACAATCACAGGGTAAGTTACAATTCACTTGAAAGCTGTGTGATCTGCGCATTATCAATGGCATACTTTTGCACAGCAGCAAGGACAGAAAGTGTCTTAATTCGTTGATTGCAAAAAAATTACACATCAAATTCAAAAGCTCGGCAAGATGAGACATTTTTGTCAGATGCCAAATTGATGTTCCCCAGCAATTAAGAGGCAATGCATATCTCTCAATAATGAAACGGTGCCAACGCTGACATTTCGGGAGGCTCCATTTCTGTGTCGATGCAAGATAAAGCACGGAGACCTTGTGGGAATGAAGCGGTAATTTCTGTGGGTGTAAGCATCGACTTTCTTTCCACCTGCGCAGCCCTTCACAATTTTGTGGCTCATGACATCACTTGCATTGAAATAGGCTGTGAAGTACACTAGAGGGGAGTGTCACTTCAAATTAGACGGTGCAGTGAAATACTGGTGTCCAAAAGCTAGCAAGGGAGCAAGTCATTGGGGATGAATTATTATCGAAATTACAGGTTTAGCCGTGGTCTCACCATAACATTATGGAAGTGTCAGTGACAGGGATTCGTTTTTAAGGCCGAGGTCGGTGCATTTCTGAATATTTTGACAAGATAGGCGGGGTATTTCTTTTTGGCCTTTGGTGACTGTCTGTGGCTTTGTTAGCTCGCTGTAATTAATTGGCAGGAAGCTGATTAAGAGAAGCCAGAGATTCTTATTTTTAAAGTGGTCTCGAGCAATAGCAGAAGGACTTTCTTCAAGTTTTTCTTTGGACATTTGCCATTGGCTTCTTTTTCACTCGTTTTTTTTAGTCCTTGTACTTGACTATTTTCAGGACAGACAAAATATTTGTTGTTCAACGTTTGTTCACATTTCTGTGGCTGAGGTTATGAAAAATTATGAAGATAACACATTTGACAGGCACAAAATTGTATTTTTGCACCAACAAGGTTATTCCTAAAAAGCTATTAGCACAAAACTTGGTATATCTCACCGTGGTGTGAAATGAGTGTCCTTAAATAATGTGAGGAAATAGGATAAGTGGAGGACAAAAACAGGAAGTGGAAAGTCTAAAAAAATACCTACAGCAGATGCGCAATATCTAAAAGTAATGTCCTTAACAAATAGTGAAAAAAAAATCCTATCCTTTATTCTATTTTAATGTGCACAACTCTCTTTGTCTGCTAGTTTACCGATGCTAAATGCTGTCACTTTCTAAGCTCTTTTCAGGGAAAAAAATAACAATGAGCTTGGTAAGGGAATGTAAGTTGCTATATGGGTATTTTAATCAAAACTTTAAGGTAGAAGAGGCTGAGGTCTCAAGCCTTTTGGGGGTTGGTAAATATGAGAAAAACCTTTCACATCGCACGCTGCCATCTGATCCATGGTTATAAAATATACATTTTGATAAGCGGAGCTTCAAATTGTGCTTAGTCAGGTGCTCTAGAAGCCATGGCCCTTTCCCCTCCTACAATGTCTGCTCTTAGGTAATCTGAAAATCGCAGTTCATAAATTGCAGTCTTCATGCTCTGCACAGACAGCTAGAGAGACCAGAAGAGGCTCATCATGAACCTATAGGATATCGTAATTATCCCAAACCCTGGCGCTGTCTCCCTCTCTAAATCAGGGCTGTCGTCAGCACCTGATCACCACATAAACACCTGACTGAGGGAGAGAGCTGGAGCAGTGGGGGAAGAGTGGAATGGAAATGCAGTTACTGAGTTGTGGTCATGGCACTGTATGATGATGTGCTGCAGAGGGACGTAATCTAACTACTTTACAGTAGATGTGCCGCTCACACTGAGGACTGCAGACGGGCAAAGTGATGACGTTAAGGAATGCACTCCAGCTCAAAGATAGTAGCTGTGAACACAACACAGAGCCGTACACAGAAAGCAATTATATCTGAATCGTATGAGCCAACATATTATGATTTAGCACGTCATTAATCTCTAGTTCTCACAGAAATCTGCCCTAAGATAAAGCACGGGGGGGAATGGTACACCCTCGTGAGGAACTCCCATGGGCCTCCAAATCTACGCACACTCGAAGCGGTCCCTCATTTATCTGTCTGTCTGTTCTCTGCCTTCTACTTTATTGTCTCCCACTCATCTGCTCTCCCTCAGTCCATGCTGTTTTTCTTCCCTCTCACTTCATTTCTCTGTCCCTCTCTCTCTTTGCCTTATCTGTTGCGGTTCCCCGGTCACCATCAGTCTTCTGCATCTCATAATGCAGTGTCAGAAAATTAAAAATTGGTTCTTCCAAACAAGAGAAAATGCATCGTCGTAGCTGCACACTGTGAAAGGCTGGGAGAAAACTGCAGGCAAGGGTTTTTTTTCTTTCCCAGCATACTGTTAGTAT
>VVHJ01045967.1:25789-36952 GCA_015107715.1 Tylochromis polylepis
CGGCTCAGGCTCACGTCCACATCTAAAGGTAATCTGGAGTCACAGTTTTACTCCAAGTGCGTGGGGGAGTTTTTTGGACTTGAACATGCAAACTCCACAAAGTTCAGCAAGTTCAAATGCAGAACATTTTTACTTTGCTTGTGAGGTACTAACACTGCACTACATTTCTGGACAGTTATACAAACCAAATGATGTAATATTCAGTATTTTAGAAGCCCTGTTCTTAATATGGACGGTTAAGTTATAGGCACTACCCAAACAAAGCTCAAAAAAGGGATTAAGAGGAGCACTTTAACCCCCTTTTTTTTGCCTGATGACTCACATGGCCGCATCAGCGAGCTGCTCTTTGCTGAGGTTGAGGGGGTGATTGGTGATGGAGATGCCATACTGGCGCAGGTCCTGTCCTGCTGGCAGATTTCCTCTCAGGATGCCGTTGTTGGCCACGCTAAAGAAAGACACCATGCCGTGCCGCGGCTGGTTGTAGAACCACACCTGCAATGGAACAGACAATTGGTACAGAGAACAGCATGTAGAGGGGTTTGCATTTGCTTCCCATGTCTCCTAGCAACTACATCAGGTAATGTCGTGGAAGAATCGTGGACAAATAATAGGAAAAATAAAATAAAACAGGCAGGTTATGAATAGAGAGCTAACCGAGAGACGACGTGGAGAGGTTAAGATTCAATTCTAATGTGGAAAACAGTTTTTCTTTACTTTTTGTTAAAACTGTGGAACAGGTGAGTGGTGAAGGATTGTGCCCTCTCAATTTTCAGGTGGCTTTCTTTGGAAAAAGGAGAAATTAACTACCTAGTGAGGTAGTGAATAAAAGATCAGGGCAGAATCTGTCTGCTGGGTGTGTTTTAGCAGCAGCACCAGGCTCTTAACAGCAGCGTGACATCTAAAAACCTACCAGAAAGCAAACACAGTGTGAACGCTTTTGTGTAACAGAAGAAAGGGCAAAATATCACCACTGTAAAGAGTTGTCGGTGTCATTTACAGATGTACTACTATCCGGATCTCATTTGCGGGGCGTCAATTAATGCTGTTTATGCTGTTTAGTGTGCGGTAACGTGCAGGGTTGCTTGCGTGAAACTCAGAAAGCTGCTTTCTATTCTTTCAGTCAACAAAAAGAGCAAAACAAAAAGGTCCCAAAGGGATGTGAGTCATAATCTCTGGGCTGACAAACCTGGGACTTATATCATGAGCCCCGCTACAACCTCCTAATGCAGCGAGTATAGTACTGTGCAAATGTATTCAGCCACCCATCATTTCTTTATATTTTCCTAGTAAACTGGGACATTTAGCAGGAAAATTATTGAAACGTGAAAATACACACTGAATGTCAACATCTGCCATGACCGCCTTTATTCTTCAACACAGCCTGAACTCTCTGAGGCAGTTTTCCTGTCATTTCTTTAAGCAGTCTTCAGGAATATTTCTCCAGGCTTCTTGAAGAACATTCAAAGCTCTTTTTTGGATGTTCGCTGTCTCGATGATCCCACATTTCTTCAATAACATTTTAATTTATCACTGATAGTGTTGCACTGTGCGGTTTTCTATCCAGGTCTGCTTTTACTGCATTAGCAGTGTGTGTGGGATCATGCCATTGCCATTCAATGACAGATGGTCATTTCCAGATGGTACTGCATTGGCGATCAAATCTGATGGTACTTTTCTTCATATTTCCATCAATTTTGACAAGATTCCCAACATGACTGACTGAAATGCAACCCAAACCGTGACAGAGCCTCCACCGTGTTTTACAGATGGCTGTAGACATTCACTGTTGTATCACTGACTTTCAGTCCAGATCTTGTATAATTTGTTTTTTGCAATTTCTTTCACACATTCGACTAAAGAAATCGGAAGAATATGTTTTTATCACAGGCTTCTAGTAAAAAAGTGTCTAAAGTTTTAAAACTGATTCAGTGTAGACATAACACTGATTCCTTCCTTTAGGTGAATTTTTGATGCTTGAATGATTCATAGGTCAGTGTTAAGAAGCTTAAACAAATAAAGAAACATTCCTCTGAAAATGGTAAGGTAGGACTGGACTGAAAATGAGTGAAAAAGCAGCCAATCTCTAAAAAGAAAACTTTGAAAGACCTTCAAAAAGCGGGGAGAACTTTTGCTTTAAGAGATATATAAGAAAGTCTGGAGAGAAAACAAAGAAATATTGGGCGGCTCAAGACCTTTGCACAGTATTGTAAGTCTCTAAAATGAAGCTCTCAGCGGCCTGTCCGTGCATCAAAGGACCAAAGGACGTCTTGTGTAAGACTGGGTGATGTTACTAGCATCTGAACGCAGTATTCTGATAAGCACATTGATGAGACTGTGTTGGTACTTCAGATCTTTGTGCAGCATGCATGCACAGTGAGAAGTACAGTACATTATTGCTGCTGATGCACATTCCCATCGCTATTTCCTGTTCTGTATTTCTGAGCGCGCATTCTGTTTCTACTGTAAGTGATTCCCTGAGTTTGAGGCTGCTTGTAGAAGAAAAGGAATGGATGAAAGAGAGTTGGAGTGAGAGGGAGAGCTCCCCGCTGATAGTGCAGCGCTAATTAAGAGTGGATGGTGTTTGAGTGTCAGCCCAACATAACACTGCATCACAGAGGAGGACGTGGAGAAATCTGAATGTGCACACACACACACACACACACACACTCTGTCTGCTGGCTGCTGTGTTCTCCTTTCTTCTTCTTGTATCTCAACAGAGGAGATCGACAAAAATGGATATTATTTTCTGTTTTGTTTTTGTTTTTTCTTCCATCCAGCAGTTTTTGAAAGGTCTACAGCTAAAATACCATTTGATGTATGCGAGATAACAGATAGTAAGCTAAGCTTGTCTGCTAAATACATGAGGGTGATAGAGCGAAAAATATGTAAGATATGATGGCAAGCCACATTTCCACTTCTGAAACTACTTTAAGCATCAAAGTGCTTCTGGGGGAGAAGCAAATTTTCTTCCTTCAGAATGAGAAATATAAGTGTGAGACACTTTTATAGGACAGCTTCGGCAGTATTTCAGCGTTAAACACAAATGTACTCAACTCGCAGAGTGTGCTTACTTACTTTAAGACTTCTTTTTAATTCATTACCAGATGGAAAACGGAAACACAAATTCATTTATCACCGCTTGAAAATCTCAAGTTTGGGTTAGCAGGTTTTATTGTGGGGGGGTTTTATGTTTAGCACAGCAGAATGGCTTCCGAATAGCAACAAGTGATCATCGTGGTTTTTTGGTTTTTTTTAGTTTAATTGAAGACTAAATCACCAGGATGTAGCTGCTAAATTATTTATAGCACTGTCTGCTTTTGATTTAAATTCAGTTATACAGGTCTTAACCCACAATGAGGCTCATTATGCAGTTAAAACATCACAATTCTATATCAAGCAATTGGCTTGAGTGAGAAAGATGAGTTGATGGCCCTGTGTTTGGGTATTCGCTGCCTCTGTAGCCTGTTTCTGCACCGCACGAGGCTGATTTCACCTCTGCGGTCATGAAACTTTCATCCCATGTTCCGTGTAATGTACATTCACAACAATACCTTGACATTGTCTCTGGTTCCCAGGTTCTTGAGCAGCGTCTCAGCCATTTGGTAAATCTGATCAGTCACGTTATCCTAATGAAGAGGAAAACAAGAAATAAGAAACGAGTTGGGAGACTTAATTGGACACACTCGGAAGACCACCACTGCTCTTTGAAATGCAAAAACATGAGGGAGAAGGGAGAGAGAGACACAAGAATCAGGATTTCCAGGGAGACTTTTGGGGTGTGCTGAACCATTTATTTTCCTCAGACTTGAGGGGCGGCGGGTGGAGGGGGTGGAGTTGGGGGTGTCCCCTTGTTATTCTTGCTACTTTTTACCCCCCTCTTTTTGAAATTACTGCTTTATTAAATTATGTAAAATATTTTTTTTTTAAATGGCAGGGGGTGGGCATGACACAAAGATTCACAGTTAGCACAAACAGCTTAAGTACCGAATGGACCAGTCGGCTTTAAGGGGGTGGGAGAGGCTTTAGTCGCAAATAAAACACAAGCACAGAGATGATTTTCAGAGAGTGTCAGCCAGGCTTTGTGGTGAGGTGATGAAAATGGCAGGGAGGGAGAGAGAGAGAGATGGTAGCCCGGACAGGTTGCATTAAAATCTCCTCTGCTGCACTCATGTTTCATGTGAAATGAGCCTTGGGATGAGGGCTCGAGATGACAGGCGTGCCATTCCCAAAGTGTCGTGTTGATACCATGCTGTTCGGCCCGGCCATAAGACTACTGAGCACATTACATGTGTGATATAAATGCAAATGGACCTCCTGTTGGACTTCTGCCTTCATCAGAGGAGCTGTGGCAGAGGAGGAGGGTTGGTGGAGGGGTAGTGAACGTGGCATGAAGTGAGGAGGAGAGGTTTACGGATGTAAAGTGCAGGTGACAACTGGAGAGCGAGGGGCAGGGTGGCGGGGAAAAATAAGAGGCGAAAAATCAAGAAAGACATCCCGAGAATGCAGCAGGGTGCTCAGGTGTGAGTGGCTGTCTGCAGTGGAACAGAGAGAGTGGGAGTGGGAAGGGGAAAAAAGGAGAGAAAAGAGATCTCTCCAGCTGCTCGGCTCAGACGGTTACCTGAGGACAACGGGCCGAGGAGATCGTACCGCGCCTGTTACCTTTTTTTTTTCTCTCTGTTCAAAACTCATTCACTCGTTTAGCATCTTGTGGTTGGCTTTAGAAACATCTGGAAACATCTGCGCCTAAACACAATGTTTACACATCATTTCAGCAATGCACCCTGAAATAAGAGAGGAGAGAGGGGAAAAAAAACAACTCCCATCTACGCTGACAGAAGTATCTGCGTTAAATAACATCCCCCTCTGTTCCAGCTCATTACTTATTCATACTCAAGGCAGAGAACAAGAGTTCTGCTCTCGTCCGTAATGCGTCCTCCAGCAGGAGCACGGGCAACCTCGGCCCGTGTTTCCCGTTTTCGCTTCACTTGGGTTTGAGTTGGGCCAAGTGGCTCCAAACAGGAAGCCGTTCTGAGGATTAGCCGTCGCCTAAAATGGGATGAGAAGTGTGCCTGCCAGCGGCTGGCCGCGTCTAATCCTTGACAAACTCTCCCCCGCTCAAGGACAATGACAAGGCTGGTTTGGCCAGAGGACCCCATCGGTGCAATGACTCACGACGCAGCAGTAAAGCCACTCGAGTGTGTGGCGACTTTTTCTGGCCGCTGTTCCAAAAGCGGCCCGTGTAGTTCAGCGGTCAAACGGCCTGTGTGGCAAGTGTGTTAAGATGTGTGTGTTCCAGGAACCTGCCGGGGAGAAGTTTACAGTTTATTAAATTAAGGGGCTTGTTCTTGTGAATAATTCAAATAATAAAAATGGGTTATGCAAGCATTTCGGGGAGCTGTGTATCATTAATGCCATCTACGTGAAACAGTGGCTCCTTTGAGGTGGGGGGAGGGTGTGTGTGTGTGTGTGTGTGTGTGGGGGGGGGGTGCTTAATTATCCACTTCCCACCGCACAGCCCCTCTTGTTCTTTCCATTCCCACCACCTCCTGCTTCTCAGAGCTCCATTTTCTACCTGCTAGACATGGAAAATGCAATGAAACAGAAATTTCAAAGCCCACTTCCCAGTTGGCGCAGGTGGCTGCGAGTGCAAAAACACGTTACTTCCAGTTAAGAGTCTCACGTCGCAATGCCTGCAGAGCAGCAGCAGGAGCAGCAGAAGAGAAGCAGACATTTCCCAAGGACAGTGTAGCACTTTAATAACAAGAAATGCAGAGCTGGGACGGCTAATGCCCGGCCATTAGAGTTACATCATCGCTGCTGCACAAATTAAAGTCACATTAGCGTCGGGGTTCTGGGGAGACAAGAGAGAGCCTCGGTAAGGGATGAGACCAGAGATGCCCGGGAGCAAAGCGATGGTGCTGATCTCGGTGTAGTTTGAACGTCCAAAATTTAAAATGTTAATGAGCGACTCTGAGGGAGAGAGACAGAGGGAGAGGCACGGGGAGGTGATAAGTGAGTCGGCATGAATTTTAAGAAAACACTACAGATTCCTAAGAGTTTGAATACTGATGCAGGCACTAAACAGACCGATGGAGAAAGTTAAAGAATACAGGGGAAAAAAACAAACCTGAAACTGAATGAACTTCATTAATGAGAAGGTTAAGTAATGCGGTACGGGGAGCGGATTTGCCAGATTGTGTGATCTTGTGCACAAGATTTCTCGCTTTATTCACAGCGGCGCTCAGACAATAGCAGCTTGTTGCCATGGACACTCAACAAAATGGATCTGAAGGAATTAAACCTCCTCCTTCCTTTTGAATTCGGTTCTCTCTCTCAATTGTTCAAGAATTCAGCAGAGTCCAAAAGTCCACCGCGAGTGACATCACCGGTATCCAAGATACAAAGCTGTCTGAACAAAGAACTCAACGCTCCAATTAGGAGCGGCGCAGGCAAAATAAAAGCAGCGAGCCGCAGCCTTGACAGGAGGGAGAGCAGCCTCTTCACTCACAAAACTGCTTCAAACATTTAGCGTGGGGTCGTAACACGATGCCGATGATGGCTTGCGGTTTATTTATTTGTAATTTCAATAGATGAATGAGCACCAAAGCAATGTTTATGCAAAGACAGCTGTGTCACTTTGGGGGTTTTTTTACACTGAAAAAGGTTCAAGGAAAACCTGGAAGCGGTGTTGGGAGTAGCTTTGAAGCTTTTTAGTCATAAATCATCCTGCTGGACATGTTAAATATGTATCCTATTATTACAGTAGATTAGAAAGTACAAACTTAGAAGTAACTGTCGTAAATTCAGCGGCAGTTGGTTTATGTTGCTTTGCGCCAAAGTAATAAGACGGTGTTTTGAATCCAGCGAAACACAACTAGAATGAAAATGTTCTTCATTAGATGGTAAATAAACACACTCATACCCTAATTAGCGACCTTACACTTAAATTAAGCCTTAATCGAGGAATATAGTGCAATATCATACAACAGTGTGAGATCTAATTATATGATTAGATATTTTATTAGAATTCTAAATAGTAAAACTAACACCGCGCTTGAAGGGAATACATTTAAAGGGCCTTTTGCTAACACAGCTGTACTTTATAAGAGGCTCAGTTGTTGCTTATAACAAGAAAACTGCACCATGAACTCAAGTCAGCACACAACAGGTCGCACGGTTGCAATATCACACGTCGCTCAGAGCCAAGATGGTTTTTTTGGAGCTCCGAGGTTGGGTGGCTGGGGCTGGATGGTGACGTGTCTTAACCTGTACAGGAGTGAAGCATCGACGAAGTATCCACGAGAAATTTCACAGGAGTCCAAACAACATCCAAGACGAGAAGAGATACGGTGGTGTGGTTTGACATACTGTTATACTGGGAAAGTGCAATATATGTTAGATACAGTGTCAATATATGTGACACTGTATGCAACCAGCTGCTATAAGACTATTTAATTCACAATAATAACAATATGAGTTCATCTACGTTTGCACTTGTTTGTTATTGGGTATTTTATTCGTTTATATATTGTAAAATTTATTAGGAATTAATATTGCTTTGCTGTTCAGGATGTGTGGTGTTATGTCTGTGTTGAAGCTGCTGTGGACAAGGTTCAATAAGATCAGTTTCTGTGTGAGGTGTAGCAGACTAGTGTTTTTATGGTGTAATAAGGAGTAAGTGAGTAATAACTAAGGGGTTTTGTCTAATTTCATACAAAGTAGGCTACAGCTTGTTGCACCTCATTAATGTACTACTAAATAAAGTGTGACAGTACAGTTAGAATTTTATTATATTATACTATAATGTTATGTTATTATTTTATATGGGTAAGACAGAGGATTTCCAAAGTCATGAGGTTTTAATGTCTAGATACAATGTCTCTGGCAATGCATCCAATGCTGCAGACATTTGGTTTCAAAACGCAGAATGTTAACTAGCACGCAAAGAGTCAGCATGGGGGCTCTGCGTGGAAGCTTTCAATACTTGCGCAAAATTTCATGGCAATGCATCTAATAATTGGAAGGATAATTGAGTCTAGAGCAAAGTCACAGACTAGACTGACGTGTCCTTGAGCCATGCCTGTAATGTTCTTAAAAAGAGAAAACAAATAGTTAGTGGAACAAATTTCCTCCGTTTCAAAGACATTTCAGGTATCATCACAGTGCGGATCTGAGGGAGGTGTTTTTTTGTTGCCAACATTTATAGGTACAGTATGTGGTGCAGGAAAAAAAAAAAAACTAATTCCAAGGCTTCATGTGTCTTTGTAGATGCCCATGGGCTATTTTCAGACAGTATAACTTCTGGCCTTGCACTACATTGTACTACTTTTCTACACCATAAAAGAAATTCATATAATCCGGTGGTATCAACAAGTTTGACTTTCTGAATGCCAATATTTATCACATACCTGAGCTGAACTGAACAGGCCTCTTAGATCTCTGAATGTGTCCCTGATTGCTGCCTCCGTCACACGAACTTGAGAGTTGATTGCTCCGACGGAGATCCCTCCGTACCTGCAGTGTCAGGAAAATAATCAGAAACGCATGTACACACACACACACACACACACACACACACACACACTCTCTTTAAACACATCTACTTTCATGCCTGTGCAAATAAATAAATCAACAAATCAGCTCAACCCTCATGTGCGGTTATCATGATAATCACACATGAAGTAACTCACACACATATAGGAAAGCCTCAGCACACCCCCCCACACTCACACACACTGTAATTACCACATGCGGTTTTTCTACCCTGAGCTTTCAAAACACTATTTCTGTCTCACTTTTTTTTTTTTTTAGGTCCTCATTATATCAGGGGCATAGGAGAAATGTGAAACACTATTATTACTCTGCTCGTGTCACAAGTTATTGCCTAAGAAACATTTATTAGACATACGGGCTTAATACGGTCCAATAAAACAGACAACGTGCATCGCTGCTTATGACATTTGCATTGTTTTGGTACTGACGCCTTCATCTGAGAGCAGAGGTGGTGACAGACAGGAAATGAGGGTGGGGTGGGGGAAGGGGAGTAAGCCTGAAGGGTCCACTCAGCCGGCAGTGAAATCGGGGACGATTGGGTTGCTCGGTTTGCGTCCTTACTATTAAGGCTACAGAGGCACCCCGGAAAATGACTACGTGAAATTACTTTTAAGTGAAACCTTTTCGAGGTCAGCTTGTGATATTACATTGTGATGACAGGACCTGCGGCTGTGGCTCTCCCTCAGAGGCACGCCAATGCTGCTCGGTAATTAGCATGTCACAGGCCATATTAAATCATTACGAAACACTCCAAGCTGCGTTCGCAACTATTTTTTTCAAAGTTCACCAAAGTTTATATGATAAATATTGGTATCAGTTCCAGTGTAGGATCTGGAAATGACCTACTATCCCCAACCCATTAAATGCAGATAGACCGCTTAGATCAGGGATGTCAAAGTCATTTTACATCGTTGGCCAGACGAGTGTAAATCCCCTGTCAGTGTAAAGAAGTTTAACTACACATTTATCTAAATATCTAAATTAAAATTAAAGAAGTGCAATTTTAACAGTTTGTCGACATGATAAAGAAATGCTGCTGTAGTAAATTAAAGAAATTTGTCAGCGTGGCTCTTTGGGCTTGAAGTCTAAGAAATTTAAGCCTTTTAACTGTGGAACCATTTAGGGAAAAAAAGCAGACATTTCAACAGTAAATCGTAAAAAAAAACTGGGATTTTTCTGTCATTTAAATTTTATATCTATAATTTATTTATTATAATTGCTTACTTAATTACTTTGGTGTATATGAATGGCCATAAGGGAGCTCTTTACCAGCAGGAAAACCCTAAGAAAAAACACAGTTAAAAGTCCCCAAAAATTATGCCCTCCATCACATTTTACAAAGCCGTCCAGTGGGCCAGATTGGAATCTTTGCCGGGTAGATTCTGGCCCCCGGGCCTTGTGTTTCACACACCTGCCTTAAAAGCGCCGTCTAGACTCTGTCCATCAAACAATTTTCTCTGCCCTGAAGGAAGAGCTTCTTTTTTTTTAATCAGCTTTCCAGAATTGCAGATGAAAATGATGCTTCAAGTTATCGCTTTTTCCAGGCCCACAGCAAGTTGACAATTTCAATACACCCCTCACGTTTACACCCCTGGGCACACACACGTGGATATGCATTTTTGCACTCGCGCCGCATGTGCTACACATATACAGCATAAGCATATACTGCACAGAGGAAATACATGTATATGTCCAACATGCTCTGGAATGGTGATGAAACATGCACAGGGCTGAACAAACACATCAGCCTAACGCTTACAATTAATCATTCCTCTCACTGACAGCTTGCTCTTTATGGTTTCACGCATTGAAATGACAGGTATCACAGAGCGGCCCAGCAGGATTTGCTCGAACACAATAACTGCATAACGACGAATGATGGGAACGACAACACGATGTGCAGGACTTCGTCCTTTCATTCATGTTACCATTGCTGATCTTCTAAAAATAGACACACCGCCATCACGACAGCAAAATGAATGGACAAAAGGAAAGAAATGAGCAAAGCCATTGGTCTCACTGTCACGATCCTGGGTCATTTGACCCAGCGTTTTGGGATGTTTAGTCGGTGTGTTTAGACTGTCATGTTGCATGTTTGCGTGTTCCATATTGTCAAGCTTGGGTTGTCAGGTCTATGTCTCTATGTTTCCTGTTTTATTTTGAAAGTCTTGTGTTTCTATGTTCAGTGTGTTTGGTTTTACGCTTCCCCTGTGATGTCGTTAGGTTCATTTGTGTCAGCTGGTTCCCTAAGTGTGTCCACTTCCCCTTTTAGTCTATTCAATTTCAATTCAATTCAATTCAATTTTATTTATATAGCGCCAAATCACAACAATAGTCGCCTCGAGGCGCTTAATATTTGTACAGTAGATCGTACAATAATAGATACAGAGAAAACCCAACAATCATATGACCCCCTATGAGCAAGCACTTTGGCGACAGTGGGAAGGAAAAACTCCCTTTTAACAGGAAGAAACCTCCGGCAGAACCAGGCTCAGGGAGGGGCGGCCATCTGCTGCGACCGGTTGGGGTGAGAGAAGGAAACAGGATAAAGACATGCTGTGGAAGAGAGACAGAGATTAATAACAGATATGATTCAATGCAGAGAGGTCT
>VVHJ01045972.1:0-24401 GCA_015107715.1 Tylochromis polylepis
CCACTTCGAGCCTTAACTTGAACTGAGCCTGTGGTCTTCCGTTTCCTCAATATGTTCTTAACTGTGGAAACAGACAGCTTAAATCTCTGAGACAGCTTTCTGTATCCTTCCCCTAAACCATGATGGTGAACAATCTTTGTCTTCAGGTTATTTGAGAGTTGTTTTGAGACCCCCATGTTGGTACTCTTCAGAGAAAATTAAAAGGGGAGGGAAACTTACAATTGACCCCCTTAAATACTCTTTCTCATTATTGGATTCACCTGTGTATGTAGGTCAGGGGTCACTGAGCTTACCAAGCCAATTTGAGTTCCAATAATTAGTTCTAAAGGTTTTGGAATCAATAAAATGACAACAGTGCCCAAATTTATGAATTTTGTTTAAACAATTATTGCACACTTTCTGTAAATCCAATAAACTTCATTTCACTTCTCAAATATCACTGTGTGTGTCTCCTATATGATATATTTAACTAACATTTTTTATCGTAACAACCAACAATTTATACAGACAAATAATGACTATTAACAAGGTTGCCCAAACTTTTGCATCCCACTGTATATTATGTTTACTCATTGAAGCAGGAGGTTGGGGCATCTTATATTTCCCTACCGCCGTGTTCACTGTGAATAGTGGGCACCGGGTCATTGAGGGCAGAGGACGAGCACTGAGGCAGCACCATGATGACCGTTACCCGCTGGATGGTGGCGTCCCCATCATCCAGACCGTAAAACGCTTGTGACAGGATACGAACATCTACAACAGGATGTAGAGCAACATCTGAGTTATCAGATTAGTGTTGGCACTATGCTGCCAGCATATGTAATATTCAAAACTCAGAGTTAGGGTTCATGAATGTTAAAGCTTAAAGGACAAATACACATCAGAGGTGTTTGTCACTCACTTTTTAAGTCCATCTGTGTGAGCAGTTCCTGGATCTCCTCTTTGTGTGAGGGGTTGTGATCAGCACCACATACCAGCACTTGGACCGAGTGGGCAGCAGCCACAACAGCGACGTGTGCCACGGTCACAGCCGAGAAGGCACCCGCCAGCAGGACGTCGCTTTTATCAAACAGCAGGGGGCGTAACACACTTGCTGCCACGCACACACTCCTGTCCTACAAAGACAGACAGACAGGTGTGTCTGTTATTCACACAAGCTTGGTGGACTACTTTCTCCTTCTTAGAGAAGCTGGACCTTCCGGACTTACAGACCGCTGTGCGGCTAATCGAGTTCAAGTCATTCAAGTCAAGACTTCAGACTTCACATCACAACAGGAAGTCGGCCTGGATTAAAGGGCAAAACTTGCACTTTATCTCACAGCGGTGAAGTGCTTTCCACCTAGAAAAAGACTATTAGGCAGCCTTTATACAGACTGAGTGCATTTCCTCCTGCTGATTTCAAACCCTGTAACTTTTTCCTTCTTAATTTAAGTCTTTTATAAAGTAGCACAGAGCGGTCACGCTAAATGCATGTGCTGCTAATGATCTGCAAAATTTGGACCTAAAATGACGGTCAACAGAAAAGCTGACAAAAATAGTGGGTGAGCTGGATTTCCACTGTCACTGTTCTTTAATCTGAATATATGCAGTGATTTTCTTCTCTCACTGAATCCCTTTAACTCTTACCTTCAGCTTTCACTTTGACTCTTTCAGATCTACAAACAGATTTCTACTCCGCTCTAAGAATGACTTCAGCTGATGGCCATCACCATCTTGTTCTCTGACACCAGACATCACAGGTATGACTAGATCTGACTGAGAAACTGAGGACACCTATCACGCCTTAATAAATAATACTAGAATGCCTTTCTGAGACCATACATCCATTTAGAAAGCATTTACTGAGGTATTAAAAATGTAATATCCTCATAGACTTTTATGCAATCTGACCTATTTTTGCTTCCAGAGAAAGTGCCCCCTGCTGATTATTAGAAAGAATGCAGATCTAAAGGAATTCTGCGATGGCTTCACTCCTCAGACTTGATTTAGTCTATTTTCCAACAAGCACCACCGCTTGAAAACATAAATCCTGGTCCAGTCACTTGAGGGACTTTAATGTGCCAGCTCTCTACTACAAACTGTCTGATTATGTGGCTTTGTGGCATCCACACCTCCCACTCCCACGTCTCAGGCAACATCTTCACCTAAACTAAACATTTCCAGTGGCGATCCCAAAGATCTCCTGCTGTGTGCTACTTGTTCTGACCTGACTCTCCTGATGTTGTCCGGAGTTGAAGTGTTAGAACACCTCATGAGTCCAGCACTATTCCCCACTCTTTGCCCCAGTTTGCTAAAGTTATGTTCAAGTGCTTACCCCAGAGAAAACATATATCTCATATAGGTGTCTGTGTAGGTTCTCAGTTATCCTAGTCGTGGTAGCTGTTAGGTCTGCGTTTGCATCCTACATGCAGGGGAGACGAATGCACACAGAACATCTCTAAACATGCAATTGAATACAAGACCTACAATTTTAAGCACAATAATGACAACATTTAACAATTAACTCCAACAGTAGCCTTAAAAGCTTGAAAAGAAGGAAACCCACCCCACTAGGGGTGAAAAAAAGGCGGGGGTCATTACCACCAGAGGTTTCGGGGGAAAGCACTGTCAGACCTCTCCTCACCCAATCATGTGAGCTATTTAGGTCACCTGACGGGTGGTGTGAGTGGGGTTGAGGTGCCTGGGAAGGGATCTGAAGACGCAGATTGTAGGTGGGTGACAGTAGGTGTCCTAAGCCACCACCTCTGTTCGATGATAGTCACTCATAGTGGGCATGGAAGGCCTCTTTCATTCCTCTTTCAAGCCATTTTGGCATCCTTGTGACCTTTGACCTTTAAGTGCAGGTATACTCTGGAGACTCAGCTGCACATTAACAGCAAGTCAACAGCCACCTTCTGAGGGACAACCCCCCACAAGGGTTCAAATACCTGGGACTCTCCACCTTTAGTTTTAATACTGAAGAAACCGCTTGGTGAAAGGGGAAGTGTCTTCCAAAAAACTCTGAAGAAGTCTAGTCATCTTCTTTTCAAGCTCTTAGGAATCAAATATAGGCACTACACCCAGATTTCTACCTGTATGTTCAGCACACGTGTGGCAGTAAGGCTGCTGTGCTGGAGCCAAGCTTGAAGATGCTGCGAGAAGATGAGTGTGTCCGGACAGAGGGCGTCCCTACAGAACATAGACTCCTTGAGGTCGGTCACGTTTTCCGCTTGACACAAACCGGCGCTTCGTAACGCTTCACACATCTCATCAAGACTACAGGGAGAGGACAAAACATGCTGTCAGAGACACACATCACCAGGTACAGATACAGGAGACTAGATCATTGTAATACAGAGACACCAGTGCTCTCTGATTAGCGGCATGTCAGTATTCTGCTTTAATCGCCAGTGAACTTTACGAGGCATTAAACACATGCTGCATCCAGCCAAAAAATCCCAACCTGTCCCCTTAAGGCTACAGTGTACAATGAGTTTAATAAACAGCCACTCTATTACACTTTAACTTGCACATAACAGAGTGTGCTCCCAAACATTACTCAACCCCAGAAGATTAATACATAAATAGGCCGTGTTTGGGCTCTGGATCATACCATGAAAGACAATGGTTGCTGTGAGCTGTTTCAGTGCAGCGAAGAAATAAATTTGGGAACAGCACGCTGAAACAAGCACCTACCTGATCTTGAGAGTATTGATCCATGCGTACAGTGGCAGACCTCTTGCTCGGTGCTGTTTGGTCCTGACACTGTCGGACAGAAAGCAGGAGACACTCTGCAGATTCTGCTTCACTCTGCAGCGAGCTAGAGAGGCCGCCAGCTTGGTCTTACACCTGTAAAAACACAAACGTCAGAGCCCATTTTCATGTTTCTTTGATTCAGTTTAGTTATTTGGTTATGCATTAAATAAACTTCTGATGTTCACATGTGACTTTTACACTCGCACACACACCTGTGCAGACTTTTCTCCAGGTTCCTGACTTCCTGGATGGGCTCTTGCCCTTCTATCGCTGGACGTTCACACGGAGAAAACTTTCTGTCCTGAAAGTCGAACAGCATCACCATCGCCAAAGGCAGCAAGTCGTCAGACTGAAAAACATTGCAGGGCTCTTTATTACTAACAGAGTCCTGAAACAATTGGACTGCTGTGCAAAAAGTAAATAAAAAAACAGAATAAAATGACTGGCAAATGTTATAAAACCATATTTTGTATTTTTTGTATATATTTGAGAATGTTTAAACTGAGAAGATGTGCCATTTTAAGAAAAATATCAGCTCATTTTGAATTACTGGGAGCAATGCATCTCAAAAAAATTGGGACAGGGCCTTGTTCACCACTGTGTAACATCCCGGCCTCTTTTAAAAACATTCTGTAAACATCTGGGACCTGAGGAGACCAGCTGCTGGACCTCTGGGAGAGGAATGTTGTCCCATTCTTGTCTGATAGAGGATTGTAGCTCCTAAACAGTCCTGGGTCGTATTTTTTTGTTTGATGATGTGTTAAATATTTTCACTTGGTGAGAGTTCTGGACTGCAGGCAGGTTAGTTAAGCACTCGACCTGAGTGAAGTTGGCCCCCCCACCTTCTTCAAATCAAGCAAAATTGATGTCAAACGTTTGTGCTGCAAAAAGGTTCATTTGTGCTGCTTTTGTTTTAAAGATATTAATAAAGGTTTTTAGAGGTCATCCAAGGTCACCCAGCCCCCTTTCTTTACTACGAAAAGGTTGTGAAACATAAACCAGTATTGGATATTTTTGATCATGATCACACTCTTTAAAAGTAAAAAACTAGGTTAACTTATAATAGTTAAAATAAACTATGCATTCTGTCGTAGAATAAAAAACTTTATTTGCAAAATACAAAACTATCAGAACAATGTTGGCATGTTTCCTGTTAGAAAAACTAAACTAAATACATGGAACTGTCGAGCCTCTCAAGTTTAATACAATAACTCCAAAAATAATAACTAGCTCATCACAAACCAGTACAAATGTTTGACATCAATCTTTGACATCAATCATCAAAACTGTGACATTTCAAACCAGAAAATCAAACAAAGGAGTTAGAAGGCAGTGAAATGTCCACAAAAGCTGAAGTTAAGGGTTCCTTTCACTCTTTAACATAGGAATATATGACCACCAAAGAGAAAAGTAAAAATGATGAGCACATCCTTTTGCACTCTTCCTCATGGCTGTGTACACCCACTCTTTTTCTCAGGGTGTGCGTGTGTGTGCAGGAGGTAAGGATGTGTGTTGAATTATAAAGAGCTGTGTGGTGGTTTTTACAGTCGCACTCGCAAACTAACGGCCTCAGCCCATTCTCTGCGTTTCCCTCAACTTATCATTTCCACACAGAGCCACACACGAGCGGAGTGAACCTCTTATCCATGTATGTGTCATAGCGCAGTGTTTCACAGCGTAATTTACGGTTCCCAGTCGGAGAGAGTGTGTCTGCCTCTCCCTTGTGTGTGTATCACTTGCCACCTATAACCAGCCAGACCATGTGCACATCTGAATACAAATGGCCTTTAACTGCTTCCCTGCCTCCCTCGCTATCATTTCGCAATATTCGGATGAATCGCACTCATATGGCCACAAACACTTCATTTGAAGACAGATAACTCCCAGACTGTTTCACACACTCAGTGTGTGAGTGTATTTCTTCCTTTCTTTTTTCTTTTTTAAATCAGATTTGAGTTTGTAAACACCCCAATGGCAAATCTGGTGGGACTCACAATATGCTGCGAAGTATGGAAGCAGCTGTCGGAGATGATGTCCTCGAGTAAATCTTGATCTAGGAGGAAAACAAAGTTGTTAATGAACAAAGACAAGAAAACATCGGCTGAGTTTTAATGAATTAAGAGAAATTTGAATGATGGTGTCCATCAAAGTGGTGGATAATCATACTCTGTGACTTGTTTAGTCATGTAGACAGCTTGGCTGTATTTGCTGATATTTTGAAGCTCTGTCTTCAGCTGAACCTAGGTCATGTGTCATTTTTTGACATGCTAACAGCAACTGTGTTTTGGTTATTATTCTTGATAATACACAGTAATTTCTGATTCAGAGCTACAGATGCCAGAGCCTGCAAAATCATTGCCAGTCAGTGGTGGACACTGGGATATTTCCCTGTGCCCCGACGGTGAATTTGAGCAGCATTAGTAGAGCGCAGGAATGAGTAGAAGGACCTCTAAAAAGACTCAGTATAAGTCATACAGTCTCTACCTGCTTCTTTACACATAAAGTTAGAAAAGCACTAAACAAAAATCCCTGAGCTTACTATGTATCTCTGTTTGAAATATGCAGGCTATTTGTTTTGTAAGTTGGTGGCTCCCTTTATAAATTAGTATGTGCACTGATTGGTGTATTCCTAGAGGGTTTTCGAGGGTTCACCTGCAGCCTTAGCAGACCTTGAAAACTCAGGTTCAGACAGGCTCTTTGTCCCAAAGCTTTGCATTTTTAATCCAAATAACTTTCAGACAAACATGGTGTGTGAATTTCAGCTTGAGGGGAGTAATAACACATATAATAACATGTATAATATCCTAAAAATTTTCAGTTATTCCTTTTGTACACTTATCTACACCTGTATTCACTTTTATTTTGGACACAATTTTGTTGCCAAACGGAGAGAAAACATTCAGTTTACTGAAAACACTCACATATGGAGTACTGTGCAAAAGTCTGGAGCCACCCCTCGCTTCTTTCAATTTTGCTTAAAAGAAGCCAGCACTGAACTGATTTTAAATTGCATCTCTAGGCACTTTGTTTCTAGCAGAATGTTGCAAAAGCAGAAATCATTCCCATATATTTAGCTGAATTTAGGAAAAACAGGAAAATCTTGCACAGCTTGATCTAAAGCAGATGAATAGTATATGAAAGTCATGTCCTTGAAAAATAAAGGGGAAAAAATCCATCTAGTGTTTGCTGAAGCCTCATCAGAAACTGTCTCAGTGGAAGGGCGGCTGTCAAGAAGTGAAACGCGGAGAAAAGGCTGAGGTGTGCCAAATTACACAAGAACTGGGGTGAAAATCAGTGGCAACAGGTCTGATAGAGCGATGAATCCAAATTTGACATTTTTGGCTCAAATTACTGTCAGGTGGTCAAGAGAGAGGTACAACAGTGAGTGTCTGCAGCAATCTGTAACACACGGTGGAGGCTCTGTCATGGTTTGTGGCTGCATTTCAACCAGTGGTGATGGAGATGTTAAAACTGATGCAGTTTTGAATGCAGAGAAGTACCATCAGATTTTGATCCACCATGCAGAACCATCTGGAAAGCATCTGATTGGCAACAGCTTCATTTGTCAGTGTGACAGTGATCCCCAACACACTGCCACTGCAGTAAAAGCAAACCCAGTTAGAAAAACACACAGTCACCATCAGTCATGGATTTCCCTTGTCCCCTTGTTCCACTAGTTTTCTATAAAGACATGCTGTTCACTCCCCCCACAACATTGCAAAGCTGTGACATCACAGCAATGTGATTGGTCAGTTGCAACATTGCAGGAACAACACCAATACAGGGGCAGCAGACACAGCAGAAATTATGATATAGAGGCAGTATTAAATAACACATAGTGTCAGTCTAAGTGGCCTGGGATTAAGTCAAATACCCAGCCTGAATTATCTTGTCAGGCTGTCCCTGCTGCCAAGAAATTACTCAGAGTAACAAGAAAATTATTTCTGGAAATGAGTGTTCCTGTTCAGCAGAAAATACAAAAGTGACAAAGTATCGTGAGGTTATGGAAAACGGAGCTCAATGTGAGCTCAATAGAGTGGTTCCAGCGGTAAAACTAAGTAAAAAAAACCCTGTTTATTAGCCATAATTTTGTGAGCATCCGAAGTAGACTTACTGTGAGATGGGACATTGTGAAACAATGATATATGCTCCTGTGGAAACCGCAAGCCTGTGTTTGCATTTTATTTGCATTGTCACATGAAAGAAGTACTCTAATCAGAATCCTGAATTGAAACAGTGATATTTGTGATTGGTGCACTGTTACCATGGAAATGTGTAAGTTTGTGAACATCAGGAACAAAGCACTGTACACATTTCGATAACTAGTCTACACTTTAATGCACACAAACAACAAAAGCTATTAAACAACACTGAAAAGGATTAAATCTGACAAGGCTGGAATTCATTTCCTGTGAAATCTGGGATAGTTTTGGTTATAGGTTGGGTAGCTCCTTCACCATTAAAAGTAATTATGTAGACAGTCTTGTACCTTTTTCCCTCTTTTATTTTTTGATCCAAATTATCTCTTGCACTGCCATGAGTCATATCATAACTGGTTGGGTTGGTTCAAGGCTTAAAAGTCTTTCAATAAGGACTTTTGACATTGTCAGTGGAGAAAATGCTTATTCCAGAAATTCCCTTCTGGAACTGGAGCCATTAAAACCGCGGGCAGTCACTGTTGAGCTCTGTCAGCAAGACGGTACCAATTGATTAAAAAAAACAAATGCAGAAAGTGTTCGCCTGGTGTTGTGCCTCTGATAAGCTGACAAATGTAAGTCCAAATTCACCTCTTTTAATTCAGTCTCCACCACTTCCTCCTGAGAGAATATTTGCCTCATTAGCTGCCAAATGCTCTGTTATGGTTATTAGCTTTGTGTGGCAAAAACCAGGCCAATACCCGAATTTAGTATAGTGAGTATGTTGCATGTTGGTGTGTGTGTGTGTGTGTGGCATCTGGAATTGTTTTCTGCAGGATTTCAGTATTAAAAATTGTCTTTTTAAATATTGCATTCTCTTCATAGATATTCGTGCAATTTTCATGATAAAGAATTCTATCCAGTGGATGAAAAACACAACATGCAGCAACACTTCAAAAGCAGCCCACCAACCCTGGCTGTTTGCTCCTTCCCTTCCTTTACTCGTGTTGCTGGGCAAGAAGGGAAGAGGGGTGTTTGTTATGCTCTGTGGCGGTCCAGAGACCTGTGCAAATTCACCATGCAATACACAATAAAACAGGAATTCCCTTTACATGCAGATGCATATGAATGTCATAAATGTGTTTCAGTCAAGGCTGCTGTAGCCATGATATTGCCATCTTCATCTGTAGCAATTTTATATTTGGTGGCAGAGAGATGACAACAGATGTGACACTAATAAAGCCAGGAAGAAAAGGGGGATCTAGGAGTGGAGGCAGGTTGTAAAGCGGCTTGCAGATGTGCACCAATTGTGGGAAGGCTAACGCAGCCTAAATGCTACATGGGAGATTTATCATTTAGATGGGGATACCCAGAATCATTCCATAACCAAACAAGTTGCCAGTCAAATGTAACCATATTTAACCCATAAGACGCTGACCTAGTTCTGCTGAAAACAAGCCTCTTAAGATTAGCTGGTTCTGTCATAGGGGCTCAACTGACACACCGCCATTCTGGAAATAGTGACATGGGAACAGATTCACATAATGTCACATGCACCATGTTGGCCCCTAGATATATCACCTAGGGACTTCATGAGTTAAAGTGAAGAATGAACCTATATAAGGAACCTTCCAGAACATTTAAATAGATAGTGACACTTAGTCACTATGGGTTCTTACGGGTTGTGAAGCCTACATCTGCTGTCTTCTGTTCAAAATCAGGATGAATATTTCTTGTTTTGTCATAGAGGATCAATGATGTGCATTTTACAAAAATGCACATCAAATGCAAAATGCTGCAGCTTTAATATGCAGAAGAAATTTTGTTTACCTCCATTGTAGATGGTTGTGGACAACCCAAGACGAAAGACGGATATCTGGAAAAACTTGCTCCCGCCTAAATGGTCAAATAATGTATGTAAAACTTTGTGTTTTTTACTATGCACGCACTTGTGGCTTTTTAAAGTGGATTTATATGTGTGTGTGTGTGTCTGCCCATGGCATGCACTCTCTTATCACCTCCCAAACAGACATCTACTGCACTTCCACTCAAGCAATTTGCAGTCACGTGGAGAAATGAAATGTACGACTATATATTATTTAATCTGCTGCCTGCAGTTGAAGATGCTATTCAGAAAGTGAATATTGGAGCTGACATATGCTGCAGCTCCTCTGTTATTCATTATAGAGATAAGGTGCCTTATCCCTAGGAGTTGGGTAAAGTCTTCAGAGGTGGCAGTAGAGGGGATCAAATTAATTTCTCCCCCACCAGCGCGCTCCCTCCATGCTGGATATACAGTACAGTTCATCTGCATTCATAAAACTAAATATGGTTAAAGTATGGTATGTTATCCTAAATTGTTCACTTTAGAAGTTCACTGTAATCTTACATTTAAGTGTGTTAAAGGCGAGCTGGTAGGCATGCTTCTCTATGGTTTTGTCCCCGATCTTGAGCAGCGACGCTTCCGTCTTTTTTCCATAGTGCAGACGCTGATGGTGGCTGGCTGGCTTGTCTCTATGCAGCTGCTGGAAAATATCTGCAGCCTGTAGGTAAACCTGATCAGATAGATGATAGGCTGAGGAAAAACAAATGCGGTACGAGAGAGGTGGAGGGAGGAAGTTAGAGAGACCATACAAAGAACAGTGTTGATTATCTGAATAAAGAGAAAAATGTCAGGGTTTGATAGATATTGTTAGTTTCTGTTGGCAGCTGTTTTTAAAAGTGGGTATTAATAATAAGATTAAAGATTTCCTTTGCTCTTTATTCAAACATGTAAAGATGTAACTTTACAAAGTTGCATCTGTTTTCGTATTCTTTTTAAGGGAGAAGAGGCTTTCTTCCGGCAACCCTTCAAAACAAGCCATACTCATTCAGTTTTTTTCTTATTGTACTGTCATGAACTCTAATGTTTAACATGCTAACCTTGGCCTTTAGAGCCTGAGATGTCGCTTTGGGGATCTTTTGGAGTTTCTCTGTGCTTTGCTGGTCTGACCTTGGGTGAATTTGCTGGGATGTCCAGTCCTGGGAAGACTGGTGACTGTCTTGAATGTTTTCCACTTGTGAATAATCTCACTGTGGAATGATCCACTTCCCAGACTGATGGGCAGCAACAGTTGCTTCTTTAAAATCATTGCAAATGTTTTTTCTCCTTGGCATTGTGTTAATATGACCTGCAAGACCTGCAAACTGCCAAAACCTCTGCTTTTATATAGGCGCTCACACTCACTGATGACCAGCCAGTTAATTGAGTATTTGATTAGCAGCATTTGGCTGCTACTTACCCTCTGAATTCCCATGAAAGCAAAAATGCTGTATGCTTAATTTTTCACAACATGCAACTCCTGTGAAAGTCCTGCGAAAATTGTAGTTTTCTCTCGCAACTTGCAGTTTGGTAAATACAGTATGAGATAAGTGGTGCAAGATTTAAGACTGGATATCACCTGTAGAATGAGAAGATGAACGCAGTCGAGGGAGCAAGGAGGAGAAAGGCTCCTTGTTGATCACCACCTCCATCCCAGAGCTCGTATTCACATCCTCGCTGGAGCCCACTGTAACACAAAGACTATGTATGTGTGCTCATGTTACACAAATACACAACCAGCAGCAGCATAAACACCTTACCTTTGCCTGCCATGATCAGAGAAAAAACAAACACTTGTCAAGAAGTTCTGTAAGCAATTTCCAGTCTATCTGACAACATTAGTCTTTTCTTGTTTGGCACTCCTGCCAACATCTGCTGTTCCAGCGAGCATATAAACACACACAAACACTGTGTGTTTACAGAGCTGAACCCGAGCTCTGCAAATGTAAATAAGACGCACAGCATCGGTCATGGCTGACATGTGATCCACCTCCCACTTTCCTGTGAATGTGACACAGAGCGGCCGTAGGCCCCTGTGCGTAATTGGGCTCCTCCTGGTGCAATTAGGTGGCCTTTCGGATACGTCGGCATGAATAAATAATGGACCGCTGTCCGACCCTGCACAAAGGTCCACCTCTGACTGACCCACTAAAACCATCTGTGTGCAGCTGCTTCACTCAAACACATGCACTCAGTTGTGTTTCCATTGCTTCAGGGGACATTACATTGACCTCCATCTGTTTTCCTGCAGACTTATTCTAGCTTTAACAACTACTCGTGTGACCTCTAACCTTTACTCTGACCTTAAACCTAGATTCTTCTGCCTAAAATGTAATGAAATGATAGAACAGAGGCACACGTTGGCCAAACCAATAGTTTTAGCCAGTGTTTAGTGTTCGGTGACATCACTTTCTTTGAGACATAACATCCAAAAGTTCAGGGACCACTTGGCTCTAATTAAACTGGATTAATAGAGAGAAACACAGACACAGTGTAATCGGCTTTTACGGCACTCATGAATGTTTAAACACAGAGCTGGAATTGACCAGAAACGTGTCCAATAAGGCCATGTCAGTGCAAATGGAATAAATTAATGAATATCAAACAGCAGTGATTTAATGAGTGTCAAGCAGTTTTCTGCAGAAGAAAAACCCTAAGTCCACTTAAGAAGAGCAGCACTGGAAGAAAAGGCTACAGCGGCTTAGTGTAATCTGCATACAGGATGATGGGCTGTTTAAAATTGCATAGCAGGTCTTACCGTTGTCATTCAGGACTCTCCTCATGGGAACAATGCTCATCTTCTGAGCGAGTATCCTGGATCTGCCTGTGTGCTCTTTACTTTTCCCCGGCTATCATACTCTGTCCCAGTGAATTGGAGAACTTCACTCCTCTCTTCATCACCTCTTTGTCATCCATGGCTTCCCTCTGGAGAGAGTTTGAAATGCCATGGCAACAATATGATAATGAAGGAGGCCTGACCCCCCTCTATGATAGCTATACAGTATAATACATAACATACTCTATAAAATATTTTATCATCTTGCATTTTCACTGTTACATTAGTCACACATTTATTAAATCATAATAAATATATTAAAAAAAGGAACAAAGTGAACCACAGACCACAAAGCTGAGTGTGTGTTTGCTGTAGAAATGTGCTGGCAAATGTGAGAAACCATCTTGGATACCATTACACACAGGAATGTATCCAGGGCAGCAGGAAACTTCATTCATACTGTACTATCTGCTAATAAGTGACAGCGTTGGGGGGGGGTTCACCAGTATCTGATGTCACTGCCCCCTACTGAGCACAGAAGTGCAGTGCAGCATAAGGCATAGCTGGGGAAGCTGCTTGTGACTTACAACATACTACTACAATATTTTTTTATTTAGTAATAAAGCAGAATCTGATGCTAATGCCATAGACTGTATATAAAGGATGAACATAATGTTTGGACATATTTTCATGACCATTAATACACACTTTGAATTCTTTCCCATTCATGTTATTGGGGCTGTGGCCCAGGAGGAGAAGTTGTCTGCTAGTTAAAAAGTTGATCCCTCGCACCCCAAGTTTGTATGTCTAAGCTTCCTTGGGCAAGATACTGAACCCCGAGTTGCCCCTGATGCATCCATCAGTGTGTGTCTGTGAATTTTATATGCTTAGGCATAGAAAAAGCATTTGAGTGAATAAGTGACTGAGGCTTGTAGTAAGAAAACACTTTTAAGGCTCAAATTGAGTAAAAAAAGAAGTATACTCCATTTACCATTTGAAATGGTAACTGTAATGTTTTAGTAGGTTCCATGGTTGAAGCTCACACAGGTGCTTGAAGGCAGCGTAGAGATGCTTTAAACAGATGCAAAAGGGCACTGGGCGGCAGTCTGTGGGGCTGAAAAAATTGAAGCTAAATGCAGAAGTGCTAAAAACTCCAGTTTCTCTAATGGCTCGTTAGGGCTGGGCTCAAAACTGGGTCAATCCCCACAGATTCACCTGTTAAAATGTCCAACTTCACAGCATTAAAAAGCATGTTAACATGTGGCTGCTTTGACTGGCAGGTATGTGCTGCTGTTGGAGCATTTTTAATGTAATCATCTGACAAATATCATGGCTTGCTGTGTGATACAGACCATCTGAGAACTTCATTTTTTAATGGGTGAAATTTTAGTATTTCATTAGCTGAAATGTGTGTCTGTGTGTTGCACTTCATCAGACTCCATGCTTTCGGCCAAACATGCTAATCTGAGGCTCCAAAACCCAACATGTCTGGGCCTAAAACACATTTCAGTGGTTGATGCCACAGCATAGTGACAATGTCCACCTGTATTTGCAGTCTGTGTTGGGTTCCTGTATCATTCAGTGCATGTATAGCCTGCCGAGTATAGCTGTGTTGTACAGACATGCTTGCTTTCTGTACTTCAAGGTGAACAAAAGTGGAGATAAGATGTACAAGCACATCTTATCTTCACAGATTTGTTAAGAATGAGTTTGAACAATCAGGAATGTAAATGCAACATTAGGTCAGACTTTTGCAGGTTTATTTAAGTACATGAACGTGTCATTTCCAACAGTGCCTCATTTGAGTGATTTGTTAATAAGGAAATCAGTAGTATGCAGACCCTGCAGAGAGCAGGCTAATGAGCTTTGTTCCAGTATTTCAGAGCAAAAAAAGAACAGATAAGGAGGCTATTTTAAACTCGTGAATTCCTGGAAGCAGAAACATTTTTTAGCTTCCCCTTTCATAACGACTCTCAATGTTTTTTGGGTTTTTTTGTTCACTCATCTGCCTGGGTGTGGTCGTGTTAATTGACATGAGCTGACTGCTAGGTAATCCAGTGGAACTCTTCACCCTATGCGTGCTGTTGGAGACTCTTTATAATGGATTATTTGACTAGTATTATGATTTTCTGTGAGGTATGGACCATCTGACAAATTTCTACTTCAGCTGTCGTGAGTGAAATTATAGTTTTGTTTATTGTTTTTTTTGCTTAGCACCAATTAGCCGATATGTGTCTTTGCATTTTATGAATGCAGTGCTAATAGCTCAGTAGTGTTAGCTGATGCTAAGCTTCAAAATGCCAATCCTAAACCAACTGGTGACCTCACAGTTGATACCTATGTATACAGTTGTGGTCAGAAGTTTGCATACACTCATTATGGACATGAATGTCCTGGTAATTTGGGGTTTTTAATGATTTTTTTTGGACTGTTCTTTTTTCCAGGGTGGCATTATTGTACAGCTTACATCTGTAATGACTTTAAAAAAAAAAACAAGAATTGGGTGCACAGGGTTGGATTTATTGGATTTTTTCTAATCTACACAGGTTCAAAATTATACATACAGGCTGAAATGCCAGATGCTTTTAGTAGCCATCAACAAGCTTCTGGTGTAATTCTGGCTGGATATTTGCCCACTCTTCCTGGCAGAGTTCATTTAAATTCGTTGGTTTCCTGCCATGGATCCAGCTTTTAAGCATAGTTCACAAATTTTGAGTAGGGTTGAGGTTGGGGCTTTGGGACGATCATTCCAGAGACTTTATGTTAGCCTGTTTTATCCATTCAAAAACCAGTTTTTACTTGTGTTTGGGATCTTTGTCCTTATGTAACACCCAACTGTGTTCAAGACCACTGAGAGCTAAACAGCCCCAGAACATGATGCTACCGCCACCATGCTTGACCACCTATACAGTGTTCTTAGGTTTGAAAACCTCATCTTCACTCCTCCAAACAAACATCTTGTCACTGAGGTCAAATAGCTCAGTCTTTGTCTCATCTGTCCATAAAACCTTTCTCCAGAAGGCATTTGGCTCGTTCATATAGACAGCTACGAATTTCAGTGGAACTTGAAGTTGAACTTGAAGGCTTCTTTCTCTGTCTACTTCATCTCAAAGAAACAATTAAAAGGCCAAACAACCATGGGTTGTTTTCACATAGGCATCTATACAATCAGACTTCAGAGGTGTCACTCTGTGCTGGCTATTGAAAAAAAAAATGCAGGAACTTCACAGAGAGTTTAAATGAAACTGACTTCTACCATGCTCCTCATTTTCTTTCCCTCACAAAGTATTTTACATCAGCCAAGTGATGCATGAAGAAACACGCTCTTATTAAAATAACCTTTACTCCTGCTATGTGTTATGATAATAATCATCATCACCAAGTCATCAAGCACACATCAGCAGGTAAGGCTTTTCTTTTTAGCATTTTAATTGATGGATTGTGCAAAAACAACCAAGAAATGTGCAAAACCAAACAAACCTGGTGCTTTAAATGGTGAGTCACATATTGAGAATGAGAATTCAAAGGGCCTGACAGGTTTAACTCAGTCTCAGTCTCTTGGAGATTTTACTAAACCCTTCACACCTCAGCATGTCTTTTCATGCTGGGAGGCTAGGAAGTCTAGTTATACCACATGTTCTTTGTTCTGTAATTCATCACAAGCACAGTGTTGTCAGCCATAAAGGTCAAACAGGTATATTTACCACAGTAAAGCAATTTACAAGCACAGCGAGTTTACTATATAAGTAAAACTGCCATGGCTGCAAAATATGCTGCATGTTAAAGCACAAAAATCTCCGCCCCGTGTACTTACTGGCCCTTCTGTTTTTTCCATACAGCCATTGCTACACCTGCGTAAATACATTGGAGGGTTACCTAGGCAACTGCAACGTGGAGTGTCCACTAGTAGCCACACTGTACTCTCACTGGTGTTCATTTCAGTCACCTTGAAGGTGAGAAAAGTTTATCCCGCTCACTTAACCCACATTTGTTTTGGCCTGTAGTCCCTTGAAGTCACTATGTGTCATTGACTTTTCATGGTCTATGATTGCCACCGATGTCAGATATTGTGATGTCATCATATTGCCTGGCAATCACCTAGCAACAGGCTAAAATTACCAGTTTTTTTTTCTTTTATGGATCCACAGCACCTAATACAAGCATCCCATCATTTTAATCCTGATGGCAACATCTTATTTAGATCCCCAAAAGTTGAATTATACATGATATATTGTGTCATCATGTTGCCTAACAACCACCTAGCAAGGGACTGAAATGCCTCCCCTCCTTTTTATAAATAACATTGCACCTACAACAACTTTTAAAAGGATTGTATGTCTGTGATTTCATGTTTAACAGCACCAGCAGACCAAAGAGACCAAACAATACTGAAGCATGGACATGTACTAGTGTTAACTAAAATAAGACAATTGCTGGACTCAGTTTTTTTTTCTTCACAAAAGTAATGTAAATTTCTAGCTGAAACACAGACGTACTTTAAATGAAACAACAGAATCCAAAGATTAGCATAAAAATCAGTAGAGATTCTTCTTCTTTGCCTTCCTCCTTCAGCTGCTCCCTTTAGGGGTCACCACAGTGGATTACGTACCTCCAGCTCACCCTATCCATAGCATCATCTTCTGACGATGAATTTTTATTTTTATTCTTACAGTTTACGCCTTTGATCCAGGAGGATGATATTTTGTCCCACTGCATACTTGAGTGTATATTGTTGGGTTGACAATAAAACTCTAGTTGACTTGACTTGACACACCGACCCTCTGCATGTCCTCCTTCACTACCTCTAAGAATCTTCTCTGTGACTTTCTTCTTTCCTCATGTCTGGCTGCCCCTTATTAAATATCCTTTGTATGGTATTCTAAATTTTTAAATGACATCTCGTTATAAGCAAGTTGCTAATAGTCATAAAAAGTCATTTAACTCGCCATGATTGTAATATTTGTGTCAGACCAACAGAGGGAGACATTTTCTTGGATTATTGAGCCACGGTGCACAATTACTGCTGGAGTGAGTGATTTATTTCAAAGCCAGTTTCTGGCATCTGGCCCTTAACAAGTTATGAATCAGAGTCATATTATTTGTGCTGCAGTTTTCAAAAAATAAATCAGGCTAGTCAGCCCCGATGCAAGCAGAGATAAACCAAGATGACACATGACAAATCGTTAAGGTTAACCTTGTAAGCCGGAGAAGATGCTGGAAAAAAGCAGGGGTGGGATTTATCAGTGTGTGGAAAAACCACAGTGAGCTTTGTGGGGCCAAATGAGCCTCACTTCTCTGCGGGTGAGAGTACAGCTGGAGGGATAATCCCATCCAACACGCGTCATCGATGTCGCCTCACAACAGGGCTCTAGTTACTCTGTATGTTTTGTGTGTGTGCGCGCGAGGGTGTTTGTGTGTGTATTAAATTCAATAATCGGCCCAGTTGGAGACGGCGGGTTGTGCGGCCATAAGCCGACCTGGAATTTTCTCAATAAAGGTCTAATCTTTACAGGAAGCTGTACAGTGCTGGAGGAGTTTCTTTCCCCTATTGTTGGTTTTTTCCCCCTTTTTAATCAACGTAACTGCACGCTCACTAGTGTTATTCACTCAGATCTAGCATTCACACTCTTTTGTGTGGTTGAATTCAGTGACCTTCAGTTGATCTACAGCAAGCAACAGCCTTGTATATTTCTTTCTCTATGACCCAGTGTTTGTGGACATATAAACATTACTCACATATTATTTTGGAATCTCTTGTTTCAGGACTGTGGGCATAAATACACCGGCCTTCACTCCTTGGAGAGTGCTTTCTACAAGATATGAGCTTTGTCTGAAAGGTACAGGCTGCGGTTTAACCCCTGTTTCATGGCCTTGTTGAATCAGACCAGTCTCTAAATATAGCTACGTTATTCTTAAGCAAGTGGTTTGGCGTTTTTAGATGCTGAGATTTAAGATGAGAAGACGGGTGGTGCTTTTTAATCTGAGCGTTCATTTTGGACAGCTGATCTTAGCAGAAACACTAGGAGATAAACAGCTGGCCTGGCTCTAACGTCACTTGAACGTCTCAAATTTTTTGTTTAAATATTTTCTATTTTTTAACAAAAAATGTCATTATAACATTACGTGGGACTATTATTTGGTCAAGGATGACTTCCTCAATGTGTGTCCTCACTGTGAGGTTGCAATCAGGCAGTTGGCTCCTGGTAATCATGAAAAACAAGTCTGACACCTCATTGTTAAACATTTTGACACGTTTAGGGGAAAATTACGGCAAACGCTTTCTCTGTGGTCTTCAGTGAGGCAGGAAAGCGCAATGTATTTTATTTACACATATCCAGGATTCCTGTGTCCTCCTCTACGAGTCTGTCTATATACTTTTGGCTACACAGTGTAGTCCTTGTATATATGTGTGTATGGATTTTAGTGGCGCTAATTATGCTGGGTTTGATCTCTGTCACTCATCAAGACACAATTAGAAACTGTTAGAGCCACACACACACACACAGAAGCTTGGGGGTCTTTCCTCTTTTTCATAGAGAAACTGGACCCTCCAGCTTTATAGACTGCTGTGCTGTTAAACGAGTTCAACTCACATGTGCCTTGTCATGTTGCAGCGCAGCCGGCAAAGCTCGTGAACATAAGCAACTTTACGCAGAGGAGCCAACAACAGTGAGTTCCTCGATATGTCAGAGCACCTGCCGGGTGAGAAGACGACACAGGGCTGTTTTTACAGGTGTAATCGGGTATATGGCTGTAATTGTTTCCTGACAAAATCAAAGACTTCTTGTAAGTCTCATGGCGTTAGTCGAGCAGGGATGACCAAGGAATTCAAACGAAACTTCCTTTTAAGCCGGTAGGACCGGCTGTGGCAGTTTAACCCCAGCAGATTCCATCCTGATAGAAGACTGCTGTGTCTGCTATTTATTTAGAGATCGAGTTCAAGACAATTTAATGCTGTCATAGCTCAGTTTAAAGGTGAATCAGCTCAGGGCTGAAGAATGCCCGCATCTGTCATGAAACCCGGCAGAATCATAACCACGGAGTGTACTAAAGAAATCAAAACAATCAAAAACAAATTTAAAAAACGTTAGATCATCATTGAAAAGTTTATTTTTTCTTGATTTAATTTTAAAAAGTTGGACTTTCATATTCTATAGTCATTACACATAAAGTGCACAGTCACTGGGAAAACTGCTGATTTAAAAGTTGTCCTGATGATAATCGTCCACAATGAGGGAAAAACGCAGGTCACTGCTGAAAAAGCTGGCTGTTCACAGAATGCTGCATCACAGCATATTAATAGAAGGGAAAGGTGTGGTAGGAAAAGGTGCACAAGCAACACGGGTGACTGCACGTCAAAAACATGACGTCAGTAACTTTGGAGAGCTTCACAAGGAGTGCACTAATGCTAGTGTAAGTGCAGTAAGCGCCACCACACGCAGATGTCTTCAGTACAGGAGCAACTAATATCAAGCCACTTCTGAACCAGAGACAGTGTCAGAAGCATCTTACCTGAACTAAGGAGAGAAAGAACTGGGCTGTTGCTCAGTGCTCAAAAGTCCTTTTAAACTGTGAAAAATAAAACTTTGAATGGAAATCAAATCTTAAAAAAGAAAAAAAGAAAGAATGGAAATCAAATCTAGATCTGGAGGAAGGGTGGAGAGGCACAAAATCCAACGTTTTGGAAGTCCAGTGTGAAGTTTCCATCCTCTGTGATGATTTGGGTTTCCATGTCATCCACTGCTGTAGTTGGTGGTATGTACGCTGTGTTTTATCAAGTCCAAAGTCAACAGAGATTTAAGAGCACTTCATGCTTCCATCTGATGACAGGGTCTATGGAGATGCAGACTTCCTTTTCCAGGAGGACTTAATACCTGCCCATTGAGCCAAAACCTACTACAAGTGATTTGCTGAGCATGCTGATGCTGTGCCAGCCAACTCTCCTGACCTGAACTCAGAGAATCTATGAGGTATTGTCAAGAGGAAGATGAGAAACACCTGACCGAATAATCACAGACCAGCTGAAGGCCACTATGAAAGCAACCTGGACTTCAGTAACGCCTCAGCAGAAGTGCCACGCTGTAACGCTGCATTGATGCAGACATTTATAGAAAGGGGCTCGAACCTTGTACTGAATTTACATTATTCTGACATTTCTGTTAAATCCTTTTTGATCGATCTTCAGAATTATTCTAATAATCTGAGACACCAGATTTCTGATTTTTCATGAGCTGTAAACCGTAACCAAGAAAGTTTAACTTTCTGGATTAAGTTATGAAAAAAGTAAATTTTTCAAGTTATTCTATTTTTTTATTTTATTATTTTTTAAGATCTAAAAAAGGATGAACATGGCTTCAGGATCTGAAAATAGAGGCCAGGCTGAGTGATCAGTTTGAGGTAACTCTTCTGGTTGGAAAAAGAAGTCAAACTGTATAAAAGCTTAGAAAAAGACACATTTCACACTAATATGGCAGCAAACATTTCATGGATATACTAATGGGCTCGACTGCTGAGTTCAAGTCTTATTGAAAACAATATGATGTTCATTTAAAAAAAAAAAAGATCCTTCACATCAGGCTCAAAAAGAATTAAAAAGAAGGTTGCGCTTTAAGTTGTGATCATCTGAAAGGGTCCTTTGTTTTCTCAATCTATTCTATCGCTGGTTCATCAAATTGGCCTTCAAGACACCAAAACAGGACTGCACAAACAAATGGGACATCACCGTGCTTATGTCCATATTTTAAATACAGTCTGTAGCACTGTCTGTGATGGCTGTTTGTCTCATTCACTGTTCTTCAGCATCAAACACAATAAGAGAGAGCAAGTTGTTTTTATCTGATCTCTAACATCTCACTACACACACAGTCCCTACCATTATGCATTTAATGGCTTTCACACACTTATGAGACGTCAGGGATATGCTTTGTAGCTGTGCACACATTCATACATTGTGTAAATAAAACGTGCACACAAGTGATTCCAGGTCTGATGCTGTTGTTTCCCGTCATAATGCTTCCTTGTTAGTTCTTGTTTAACTACCCCACGACACAGGCAGTAATATTTGAAAGACAGCTTTTTAGTTTTGCACGCTGCTAAGCACTTGACACATTTTTCAAGGATATTTGTGCATATTAGTGTTTTATATAGCTTCAGACAACATTACACTGGCTTAGATTAATTTCCTCAGAATCAGAATCAGAAGGGTTTTGTTGCCAAATGTTGAGCAGATTTAAAACATTAGGAAATTGCTGCGATACTTCGTGCGAGACATGCGATCAGGTCAGACACTCAAAAAAAATACAAATATAAATAAATAAAAATATAAATAAGAAGTGCTGTGGAGAAATATACAGATATACATGAGTGCAGGTGATGATCAGTGCAGAGAACAATACAGGGTCACGTGTTTGAGTCAGAGCAGGTGGTGGGCTTGTCTAAATCTAACTCTAATCACACTTACCTGACTTTAAACAAAGTCTCTGTGTCAAAATCTTTAAAATAGACTTATGATCTTGAAGAGACACACGAACTGCAGTCACAGCACTTACGGTCTTTTGGTAGACTTCATAAATCCAGTTCACATTAGTAACATGATCCAAGTTTTCCACTTTTCTCCGTTCTCCTTGCGGTGTGCGTGACAACTTGATTGGACCCACTGTGGTGAGGGTGAATAACTAAACTGCCTCATCCCTTTGTGTGCCATTGTGAGGCATCATAAGAGTATCAGGAAAGCTGGCAGCTTCCTCTCAGTGTCTCAGATCTCTATTTCTATTGAGTAGGAACGAGGGCATGGTCTGAGGTGTTTATTATGGGGATTGTGCGCTGTCTTGTGTGCACATGTGCAAGTCTCTGTGCATGTAAATTAAAAGTTTAAGGAAGGATGCAGGATTTTTCATGCAGGTTGACGTGTTCTCTTTTTCTAGTTTTCTTAAGTAACTTAAAGCGCCAACAATAATCTGCAGAAATGACTGCTCACCAGCCAGTTTGTTAGGTGCACCTGTTCAGCTGCTTGTTAATGCAAATATCTAATCAGCCAATCACATTGCAGAAACTAAATGCATTTAAGCATGTAGACATGGTCAAGATGACTTGCTGAAGTTCAAACTCGACATCAGAATGGGGAAGAAAGGTGATTCAGGTGACTTTGAGTGTTGCATGGTGGTTGTTGTCTGACAGGCTGTTCAGAGTATTCCAGGAACTGCTGATCTGCTGGGATTTTCCCACACAACCATCTTTAGTGTTTACAGAGACATTCGGTCTGGTGAAGCACTCAAGTCTATGGATGAAAATGCCTTATTGATGTCAAATGTCAGAGGAGAATGGCCAGATAACCACTCGTTACAACCAAGGAAGATGATCATCTCTGAAGACAGATGAGGGGCTACAACAGCAGAATACCGAACAGAAAACTGAGGCTACAAATCACACAGGCTCACTGAAACATTGCCTAGTTTGATGAGTGTCCATTTCTGCTGCAACATTTGGATAGCACGGTTAGAAATTTGCGTAAACAGCATAAAATCATGGGTCCGTCCTACCTTGTGTGAATGGTTCAGGCGTCTGGTGTTAGTGTAGTAGTGTGGGAGGATAGTCTGTGCCCCATAGTATCAGTTGAGCATCATTTAAACACCACACCCTACCTGAGTATTGTTACTGACCATGAACACACCATGTCACAAAGCTCAGATCATTAACGTGGTTTCTTGAACGTGACAGTGAGTTCATTGTACTCAGATGGCCTTCATAGTCATAAGATCTCAATCCAACGGTGGACATTTGGGCTGTGATGAAATAAGCGATTCACATGATGGATGTGCAGCCCAAAAATCTGCAGTAACTGTGATGCTATCGTGTCAATGTGGACTAAAATTTGAGGAATGTCAAGTCTGTGCCTAATAAAGTGACCAATGAGTGTGAGAGTCATTTAAAATAATGACTCTTGCCATTTGTTTTCCTATTTTTCTGTCATACTCTGTCTTGTTAAGTGAGGAGAAACTATAAAGCATAACCTTAAGTACGGAAATAGTTCAGGTGGTAATTAAGCTCGATTATCCTTTAACTCTGGCTTGTTTACAGATGCCACTTAAAGGATTTCCTTTTCTTTCCTTTTGTAAACAATAAAATGTATGTTTAACAGATTTTTCAGCTTAACTTATACTGTAATCAGTTTTCATGTTGTGTTTTATGCCATTTTAAATGGGAAAAAGCCAAATGGTGTTTTCTCAGTTTAACCCCCGCGAAACAGCGAACTGTACATCATCACACTTTTATCTCCCTGTGACCTATGAACGACTGATCTTTATTGGAAGCACTGTATGAGCACTGTAAATTTTTAAACAATGCCAACCCTCACACTTAATAGAACTGCCTTTATCTGTGAAAATGACATCCATTGTGTTGGTAATGATTTCCTCCCTGTCATAGAAAACACTGCTATAGGAGACCGGATCAGTGTCACACAGTCAGACCTCAGTCCTCATAATGACTTTTTTAAATTCTGTTGGAGCACTTTGATCTATTTCTAGCATAAACAACATGATTTGTGTATGAAAATTGACTGACAGAGTGTGCACAAGCCATAAACAAAACACATTTTACATGTTTATCTGAAATGAATAAAACAATGGCATGCTAAATTTCAGTCCAAATACACTCTCAAGTGTGACGTAGCCCACACGGTCATTGTAGTCCTACATACCAGACTGATTCTTACAGAATGAACTACATGCAACAATTATATTTTAATGTTTTAATTTTCACCTCACGTGTACAGACCATCAGTGTTGGTCAAGTTACTTGAAAATTGTAATTAGTTACTCATTACTGATTACTTCTCCATGAAAGTAATCCCATTACTTTACTGATTGCTTATTTTCAAAAGTAATTAGTTACT
>VVHJ01045973.1:11178-23472 GCA_015107715.1 Tylochromis polylepis
GGATGATGGGAAAAAGCAGAAGAAGGTGGAGGAGACAAAGTCGGGGGAAAGGAAGAAATCCCACAGCAGGTCCCTGCAGCCCCCGCAGCCCTCCAAGCTCCACCTCTTCCCGAAGACCAGGGCGCCACGTGACCCCGACACCAACAGCACCCCTGGACTGAATTTCAGAACACTGGCCTTCACCTCCACCTCCTCCCGCCTCCCCAAACCAAAGAACCACTGAAGCGTCTGACTCCTTCCTAACACGCAGCGACGCGAGCTCCGAACTTCCTGTAAAATAAAACGAGAGCTGCAGATAATCGAAGCTTTAGCTGAGGCTGAAGTGGACACAGTTAATTTATTTAATTGTATTTTAAGAAGCTGGTGAGAGTAAAGGTTTGGGTACTTTGCACAGAAACTCATGAGCGTAACAAAAACGGATCTTGAAGGAGGCGGTGTCTGCAGAGAGTGGGAGGTACCTTCAGGTTTAGCTGAAGATGGAACGGAGGTATGTGAGGTTCTGGCTCTTCATCACAACCTCTAAGGATCCTTAAATGTCAGGGTTTGTATTTCCTTCAGTGTTCAGCTGGTACATTTCCAAAAGGCTTCATTTATTCCAGCATCAACACCGAAACTGCACCAAGAGCGACCGACAACCAGACTGAAACACCTCTGAACTCGTCCTCTGATCGGTATTTAAGGGTTGCTCCTCTGCTGATGGATTCAAATAAAACATTGGTCCTCTTCCTTCAGAGGCTCGCTCCCTCTCGCTGTGTGTTAGGAACCGATTTTACAGCTGAACTTCCTCTGACTCCTCCGACCTTCCCCGAAGTCCAACCACAGTGAGCCTTCCTCAGTGGAGAGTCACGAATGATGTGTATCCATCCCCAGCGCAGACTGCGTTCTCCTCCAGCCTTCATCTTTACTGACTCTGCTCATCTCGAAGGTCAGAAAATTCCAGGACCTTGATCTCGTCGCCCTGCCTGTCCGTGTGTTTTCAGTTCGTCATGTTTGGTTCGGTGTTCACTGTGTTTAGTTTAGAAACCTGTTGGTTTTCAGACAAATGAAGACGCTGTTATGAGGCTGAAATCTTTTCCAAATCACTGCTGTGTGGTGTGAGCACCTCCTGCATCAGCTGTGAAAGCGTGGTCATCTTTGTTCTCACAAAAGCCGATGGAACAACACAAAGTGTTTGAAGAGTCGGAGGGGTTTTTTTTACCAGCTGGCAGTGATTTGAAAACCCGTCCAGCAGAAGTCCGGATGGACACAAAGGTCTCAGCATGCTTCCAGCTCTGCTCTGACTTTGGTTTAATGCTGAAGGAACAGTGAGCTAAACCAAGGACCAGGGTCTAAATGAAACTGTCTCGAACCTTGTGAAAGGTTTGGGGATGTTTGTTTTGGTCAAGTGTGATTGCATGTCCCCCAAAAAACCCGCAACTAAAATAAAATCAGAGGTTTCACCTCAGAGGCCCGACGAGTGACTCCAGGCTTTGCTGTTTCTGCAGAGGAAGCATTCAGGCGGGAATCCGAGACAGTCTGCGGCGCTTTTGATAAGTCAGCAAAGAAATCTGCTGAATCTTCTCTGAGCGTTTTGCTCTGCTGTGGAAACACAAATCACAGCGTGCAGGAGGAGGAAGCTTTAAATAATCCCTACTAATCTGATACTGGAACGAGCTGTTGTAGCTCCTCCCCCTTTGGTGTGGACTAAAGCGCCAAACAGATGAAGGAGCTCTGATTGGTTTGCTTTTTAGGAAACACCTGCGGTGAGCTCGGCAGTATGGTTTGTGAAGCATGCTGAGGACTTTAAGTTTCTGGCCTGAAGGCTGGATTGATTTCAGATGCTCAGTAAACGAATAGAAAGGTAGAAAGTTTCAATAATTTTAGTATTAAGGGTGATCAGAGGATGAGCTGTCAGTTTAAGTGTCTTTCCTTGAAGGCAAACTGATATTTCAGCCCGTCTGTCAGTCGTCCTTTGAATAGTTGGACATTATTGCTTCTCACATCTTCAGACTGAATCGTGAAACCACGTTCACGTTCGTTCTTCTACAGAATCTCCCTCATACCTGACAAATCAAACACAGTCTCACTTCTGTCAGCGATGAACTGTCAGTGCTGCTCGCTTTGATATTAGTAACCGTATATGCAATAAAATATGCAACAGAGTCGCAGGTTCAAACCCTAAAAGAGGACACTTTGTCCTGCCCGCGTTGTATTTAAAATATATGCAAGACCAGCTCAGCTTAGTTCCACGTTTCACGAAGAATAGGACGCTCGCTGTCTCTGCAGACAAAATCACGCGTGTCCGGTACGAGAAACGAAGCAGAAACAGGTTTGGTAGGATTATTGAAACCTCGAGGCTCCGCAGCGGCTCGGTGTGACGAACGACAGCAGCAGACTGGGGAAACTGCCCTGGTTTACTGGCTCCGGCTCACAGTGACGCTTTAAACTTGGACCGAACATCGTCGGCTTGATTTGAACTGACGTCATCTTTTCAAGACCAAAAATAAACTCTTCACTGGATTTTCAGTCATCTTTGATTCAGTTCCCACCTGGTCCAGGTCCATATTTTACCACAGCCATATTTAGCATTCTTATTCTGAACTTCACACAAATCCTTTTAAAAGGAAGTCCTGGTTACAGCCAAAGCCCCAACTGACCTCGAATCTACAGCCGAACAGCAGAATCTGTGTTGGCGTCAGGTTTGCTCACATTTGACCGATAAATGTATTCGAATGCTGTAAAACATCCGTTCCTCATTCTGTTCTGAGCTGCAGCGACTTTAAACATGAGCAGGTTTACTCAGACGTCTGCTCTTAACTTTCTGCTGCGTCACTGCTCAAGTGGAGCCGCTCGTCTCCTTTAGATCTCTTCGTTTGCTTCCAGCGGGGAAATCTGAGCCGCCTTAATTCATGCAAGTGACACGAAGCCCAGCAGGGCGCGTTCGCGGCCGAGCTTCAGCTGCTGCTGCTCTTAAAATTCATTATCAAAGTCCTGAAACGCACACGCTCTGCAGAAACGCTGTGATTGATGTTCCTTGGCGAGCCCCTCATCGACAGGGGCAAATGAAAAGAGCAAAAAGCAAACGGGGAATGTCCATTTGAAATGAAAGAGGAAAATAAATTAGTGCACTCTTTTTATTTCTTCTGGTTCAAACAAGGTTTGACATTTTCTTTTCCGTTATTTTCCCCCCAAACACTTTTCACAAAACCAGAAAAAAAGAAAAGAAAAAAAATCAGCCACCTCAAGGCTCCACCTCAGCCTTCGTGTCTCTGTCTGTGCTTGTTTTTCTAAATCCTCCAGAAGCTGAAATAATGGAAGCCAGCAGCTCTGAGTGAAGAATCCCTGAAAGCTGCTGAATCTGAAACAAGCAGCCAATCGCAGCCGTTTGTTTGATACCGGGCACGAACACACCTGACTAATCAGAAACTACAGGGGAACGAGGTGCAGCTGAAAACATTCATGTCCAATCAGAGCAAAGCATGAAAGAAAACCTTCAAAGTAAAACAGGAAGTGAACTCGAGACACAGAGCAACTCGGACGACCTTCAAATCAGTCGAGGAACCGAAAACTCAAAAATCTGACACAAACCCCCCAAAAACCAGAGCAGGACAGTTACAGCATTACGGAAACAGACATGAGACAAAATCAAGTCCAGCCTTGTCTCCGAGGCGTCCTCTGCAGTCAGAGGAGGTCGTGTCTCATCTGCTGCTCGTCGGCGTGTTCAGGCTGAGCCGCTCCAGTCGCCGCTTGATTTGCTCATATTCTGCTCGTCTTCACACCGTCGTGTCTCAGGTTTAACTTTAAAGTTTGTCCCTCGTCGTTACTCAAACATCCAATCAGGTTTTATCAGCTGCCGAAGTTTAAAAGTGACTAGAATCACGCGGGGAAAGAATATTGATGGAAAGTCTCAAATTAAAACCTTCGAAAACTTCTGCCCGGGTCACAAAGAGGGGAAGACAGTGTGAATGATGAAGTCTTGGTGATGTACATTACGCAAAGTGTTTTTTTCTCACAGAAACCTAGTTTTTAAATTATTATTAAGCTCGAGTCACATCTGCTTCATCAGTTATTTGATTGCTCTTAATAAAACTCAGCATTTTCTTCTGTGCTTTCAAATTAAAAGTCTTCTGTGTAAGGAGAGTATACACTCCAAATATTTTTTAATCCTTAAAAGTAACTTGAATAAATTTATTTACCTGTAAATTTTCCGTGTAATTTAGTTGCATAAGTACAGTGTAAAATGTTAAGTTTACTTGATGGGTATGCATTCAGTTTACACAGAGCACATTTTCCTTAATAATTAGTTATTTGAATCGATAAACCTTTTGACTTTTACATTTTTCAGCTGCGCTTAAAATTATTGCTTCATGCTTATTAAGAGTGAAGAATCATTATTTGAGTAAATCTTTACGTTATCAGAACAGTTTTATTGTGACACACCTGTGCAGGAAGTACTGAGATTCACTAACAGCTCAACAACAATTAAAAGAGACGGTGAAGCAGAACCAACATGCGGCACATGGGCAGAGTTTAGCTATAGCTAAATGTTCTTACTGACATTTCACATTAAAATCCAACCAGTACAACTGAAATGACTTTAAGGCTTTTAATGTGAAATACTTGCGTAGGAACTATTGAATTTTATTAACAGCTTGATGATTAAAGAGTTTATACAAACTTCACAAATGTAAATTTCTCAGTAAAAGCCAACCTGGCATAATCCTGAATGCTTTTACTGTGAAATAAAGGAGTACAGCAGTTTCTTTAAAACTAGCTTAGCAGTGACAAAAACACGAGGTAGAAAAGACTGATAATTAGTGATTTTAAGTGTTTGTATCAGGATGAACGTTGCGCTCGGTCCGTGATGTTTCAGGAATCGTAGGTTATGTCAGCGCTGCTGTTCTTTAACGTCTGTGGAAAAGTGAAAACCTCTCTGCTGTTGTGTTCGTTAAAGCTGTGGACGTCATTAAAATACATTAGCACTGCAGGAAAACACGAGTTATAAAATGTTTGAAAAGAAAACATGAAGGCTTTACGTGATCTGAGTAAAGCGCTGGGATTGTTTTGATGTTCACTTTGAGCTGCTTTGACTTTAATATTTCATAATCGTCTGTATTTAAACTGTATTTAAACGATTCGGTCGAATACTCTGAATAATGTACTCACTCTTTGTATCTGTCTTCTACTTCCTCTCTGCTTTTATTTTGAGAACTTGAACTTTTGTTAGTTTGTTTTCTGTTTTTGGTGCAATAACTGACGTGTTTATGTGATGAAGCGTGTACCGTGGTGCAGACCGTAACGCTGTTGAAGCGCCGAGAGAGGAAAAAGCACTTTAATACAAACGAGCTCGCTCGCACACAAACGTCTCACCTGCTGAACTTTATTTTTTTGTCTCATTAACATCGATGCAGCGTTCAGGTCGTACCAAGTGAAAACGTAGCGCCTGTGTTCCTGTCAGCGAGGCTCTCTGCAGCTCATTGGTTGATATTTATGGTCCTCTTCTGTCATTGGCTGACATTTCTCTGATGCTGCTGAAATAAAATTAATCGTCCCCAGCTCTCGGTGTGTCCTTCCTTCTTTCTCCGGCTGTGACAAAGTCGAGCCACACTAGAGCGGTAAAGGGTGACGTCATTCGTAGACGGAGTCTGTGCAGCAGAAACGTCATTTAGGCCCTCCTCTGCCCCCCCTACATGTGGCACAGATGTGCTGGAACAAAGTAAATTAGACATTTAACCCTCACGGCATAAAAATATCAAAACTAGCTGTCCAGAATGGCCACGCCACCACCTGCCAATGCCCAATAATTACACCATCTTTAATGATTTTTTTTTTTTAATGTGTTTATATCACGATGTCTGTCATTTGAGATTCAGTATTGGTGTAAGAATAAATCGCATACATGTCATGGACAGAGGGATTGGGCCACAGCTCTTAATCTTTGAATTCAGGTGTTTTCAATTCCACAGGTGTGTACCTGTCCACGCAGTATGCCTTTGAAAACCACAGCAGCTCATCCAGGAAGTGTTAGTGCTAGTAAATGTACAGGGCGGGGTCACAGAGACCTGAGATTCAGAGTCCACGCCCCCTCCTCCTGTCGCCATGGCAGCCTGGAGCCTGTCTGTTTGTGGGAAACTCGATCACTGAGCATTTCATCATTTGTTCTAATCACCTCCTTTCAGGAAGCGCTCCTCAGACGGCTCCTGAGAATCCGGTTTTCCTGTCGTGGATCTGCGGTTCCGTTGGCGGACGCTCAAATCAAACAGCTCAGGCTGCGCACAGCCCTGCACTCTTTCACGTGGCCCTAATATGGTCATGTCAGACACAGAAGCCCCACCCACCTGCTGTTCAAGCTTTGTTTCCCTTTAAAGGGGGAGGAGCTAAAGGTGTCAGCTAAAGAAGGATTATTATTAACTTAGTCATGCAAAGCTGACCAAGAATAAAAATCAAGAGCTGGAAATGAGCAGAATGAGTTCAGTTAATTTTTTTTTCTTAAAGACTAGAATGTGTATTTTTGTCTCCAAACTTTTTAAAGAAAAAGGAAAATTACTGCTCCTTTATTTTATGCTCTCTCTCTCTCTCTCACACTCACACTCACACTCACACACACACACACACACACACACACACACACTGTTAAACAAAAAGAACAAAGAGTAAGAATAAAAAATCATCATCATTGTCAGAAGTTGACTTTAAGTGTTTCTGCTTGACGAACAGCTGCTCTGGGGTTCATTCTTCTTCTGTGGTTATTGAGCTTCAGTGAGGCTTTGAAGCTAAACACTGACACAAACACACACACAGTGCAGAGCTGATGCTCGGCGCATGTGTGTGTGTGGCTGCAGTGATTAATTCCTCCCAGTTTGAAATCTGCAGACTCGACTTTTTCATCCAGCTGCTGAAGATTTAAGAAAAAAAAAAAAGCAGCTGAATCCTGATGGACGCTCAGCAGGAAGCTCGGCTCGGCTCGCCGCTCTTCCTCCGAGGATGTGAGGGTTTATGTGGGTGAAGACAAGTTTCTACCAACCAATCATGTTAAACATTAACCTGTTCCCAGTTTCTGACCTCTCATACAAACCTGTGTCCACAAACAATATCTCATCCCGAGCCTCCTCATCGTCACCTCTCAGCTGTAATTCAGCATCCTGACGTCGATTCCTAAAGCAGTGAAGCAGAGGACTCCTCTGCAGTCGTCCTTTTAATTCCTTCAGAATAAATGATGGTAAAGTTACCTGCTGCACTGCTAATGGCTTCTTCACTTCAGGGCTCAAAGCAGTAAAAACACATCTCAGAGAGAGGAGAGGGGATTCACCCTGCCCTCGCCCTCACTAATTAACCACCTCATTAATGACTCACTAAAACCCATCTCAGTATGCTAATGAGGTGTAATTAGCCACGCCCCCACAGATGAAAAGGTGACACACTGGTAGAGAAAAGAAAGAGTTCCACTCCAACCTGTGGCCCTTTGCTCTCCACACTTTCCTCCCCATCTTCACTGCTCCATCATTAAATAAAGGTTAATATGCCCCAAAAAAGAGAGAGAGCGAGGGGAGGGGGAGCAGAGACAGTCTGTGCTACCAGGGGGGCACCGAGGGGTTCCCAAACCTGCCCTGGGGCCTCCTGCTGTGAAGCCTCGCTTCCAGGGTTAGCTCCATCTTCATCAACAGCAGGTTCAGCATTCACATCGCTGAAGATGCTGCATCAGTCCCTCTGCTGATCTCCGGCTGCCCTCACTCATGAAGAACATTCTGAAAATCCTCCCGTTGGAGCAGGAACTCTTCCCGGACCCCGAGGAGGCGGGCACCGGACTGTTAATGAGCGGACCCGAGACATCTGTTTCCAACTCGTCTATGAACCACCACCGAGTGTCTTTTTGTTGGACTACATGTCAGTCGGTGTGTGCCGTGCAGATCCGGCTCTGCGCTGCTGGAAAAGAGCAACGTGATGATTCCTGCTTTAAAACCGACCCTGAGATCTTTCACACAGCAGACAGCCGAGACCGCTCGCTGCTTCGTGATCTCCGATATTTTCCGTCTGAGTCGTGCTTTAACGTTTCACTGACCTTCAAGGCCTCGCCCGGCTCAGCTGGCTGGAGGAGAGCTGAGGCGTCCCTCCGCTGTAGACAGGCAGCTTTCACTCATGCAGGTAAAACCAGCAATCTCCAGAAACGATTCAGCGTTTGTTTGTAATAAGCAGCAATCGGCGCTGAGCAGATTTCATTAAACTCCCAGTTATTCATTAATAACCGATCCTCACTGCGGAGCGCTATCTGCAGCTTTACTCACCTCATGATGTGCAATAACAGTTAAAGTGGATTCATTAAAAACACATTTATTCACCTCGACTCTGCAGGATGGCCACACGCACACACACAGACATGCACACACTGTGGTGATGATGCCGATGTCAGCGCCGGCTTCGGACCGTCGTAACGAGCTCAGATAAGTTTAAGAGAACGATTCGTCGGTGAAATTGGCTGACGACGCTCGGGATTTAGAAACGCAGCATTCGCTGTTTAAGGAGACAAGCTGATGGGAGGACATTCATCTTTTTATCTAGCAGGAGCGATGGCAAAAACAGCATTTCCCAGAAGTCCCCGCTCCATCTGTCTCTTCCTCCGTGCAGCGGGAGTTAAGCAGGAAAAATATTCACGCAAGGAGAGAAAGCAGCTCGTGATTTTGTCTTTTGCTCTCGGGGCTGTCTGCTGGCATGCCGTGTGTGTTACTGACGCTGTTCACTGAAATCTAACCTGCTCAGCCTCGCAGGTCACTGCAGGCCTTCCGGACGTCAGCGGGGTCATTCACACAGCCGTGGATCTGAAAGCCACTGAAGTGCTGCCCCTCGTCAGTGACGCTGGTGGAAAAATACTGTAACTGCCAAAATCTGGCGCTCTCGTCCCCTCTGGGTGGGGTTTGGAGTTTCCTGCTCCTCAGGGAGACCACCTCCACGTCATCAGCCTCATCAGTACGTGAGGAGCCGCTCCAGCCGGGAGGTCGACCTCCTGAGTCTGACTCCTCGGTGAGCTGACGTTCCCAGTGCCTCCCTGCTGGCTGAAGGACTGGATCACTTACCTGTTTCCTTTGAAATCCAATCCAGACCAACCAAAAGCAACGGAGGTTAAAAGGTCAAAAACGAGCTGCAGAGACACCCAGCTCTTCTGGCAGGGTGGGGCACCAAGGTGATGTCCTGGGAATGGGCGGGACTTCATCTGTCTGCAGATGTTCCTCTCAGAGTTTCCAGCAGCTGCTTCGTCATAAGGTAACGAAAGTAGTTTCGACCCCGGTGTGGCCCCGCCCAGTTTGACAGTCACTCAATCCTGCACACGGTATCGACCTGAAGCTGGCCGTGGATCTACATGCAGAGGTTCAGGAAGTCAAACCGGCCTCTCCGTGTCTCTGTGGTGCTGACAAACCCTCCAAACCATCATCTCCCCGCTCGGGCACAAAGTGTCAGTCATTCGGTGTTTCTCCTGCTGTCGTTTACAAGGTCAGTGCACTGTGCAGTCAGTCAGCGACTGCATGCAAACGCACAGACAGCATCTCATTAAAATACATTTACAGACAGCAGGATTTCCTTCTGCTGTTTGCTCCGTAAAGTCGACTCCGCTGAGCTGTGACCTGCTTCCTGCCAGCAGGGTGAAACAGTCGTGATCGGGAACTGTGCCATGTTGCCAGCGAACGGATCGGACCGTACAGGTAGATAAACTCCAGAGAGGAGGAGACGAAAGCTGATCGATAAAGACTGAAACGCGGTGAAATCTGAGGGCCCAGTTAGAGCCGCTGCATGTCAGCGTGAAGGGGAAATAATGCAGCTGATCTGACCTGCTCCTTGCTCTCTGGACCTCCCCTGGTTCCTTTCCTCGTCTGCTTGGTCCCTCTCAGTCCTCCTTTGTTCCTACTCCCCGTCCTCTCCCTGTTACTCCTCACTTACCCGTTCCTTACTGAATTTGAGGATTCTCTGGATTCCTGCTCCTTCCCCATCTCTGCAGAATATTCTTGCTCATTTCTTGAAGTGACTTTAATAAAGAGTGTTCATCTTTACCTGCTTTAGGGTCCTCCTGCTAGCCAAGCAAAATATATCTAAAATATAAGCAAATGCAAAATAAAATGAAAAATGTACATATTTGAAAGGTGGAGTAAATACAGAAGGAATTTAAAACAATACAAATATTATATATCTAATTGTGTATATTCATTATTTCCATGGAATACTTTTGGTGGCATATAAATCAAAAGCATTAATTTCTTTATTTTTAATTTTGCCAGCTTCAGCTCTGTTAAACACGACTGTAAACCCTGCTGATCACAAAGAAACTGTTAAAGGATGTGCTGATAATGTGTCGAGTGTGTGTGGGTGTGTGTGTGTTTTCCACTGGGAGTATGTAAGTGTGTGTGATGGGCTTTAACTGTAACTGACACAAGAGGGACTAAAAGTGTGTTACAGATTTGGGAATTGGGATGACGGCTGCACCTGTAATGGGACCGAAGGTGTGTGTGTGTGTGTGAGAATCACACAGGAGGGTGGCACGACGATGAAAGTGAAAAAGGAAAAAGTGAAAGCGATGACAAGAATGTGAAAAAAACCATCAGCACCAGGAGAGGAGATGCAGAAAAACATCCTGAAAATGAGTCTCAGCGGTGTTTAAGTTTTTATCAGAGACTTGAAGGAAATAAAATCTGGAATCATGGAAGTGAAGTGAGTCACCTCCGTGTGGCTCAGTCACACTGCAGGAGAAACAGGACAGCAAAAGGATTAATATATCAGAGTCTGACTGCAAGTTACTGTGGAGACCAGCTGATGGTCTAGAGATGAAGGTGTAGCACCCACAACCTCTGGGAGACCGCTGTCCTACATTGTGTAGGAGGCAACCTGTCTCCAAAAATCCCGGCCTGACTCAGACTGACTGCAGCTGCTGTCAGAGTCAATCTGCAGATGAGCTCTTTGAAATAGAGGTCACATGTCAGATGCAAACATGGTGACTTCTGGTTCCAGAAACCCAAGATGATGATGGGCATGAAGCTAACGTGTGACAGAGGCTCTCTGGTGCTTTGTTCCATCCTGCTCATTAATGACTGTGAAAGCATCCATCCAGAAGCTCGCATTAAATTACCAGGAACCACCCTGTAATGTAGACAGCTGTCCAAACATCTGGCCCACATGTCTGCAGCACAGCCTTCATCAGCTGCTGCTGATGTTTGTAGAAGAAACAATGCTGCGTGGACGACACTGGAGGATTTTCTTCTTCAGCGGCACGCACGCCGAGGCGACGGCGCCGCCACTCATTCGCTGTGAGCTGAAATGTCACCTCAGCTGCAACGCCGCTTGATTTCCAGCTTCCATCTGGTGGGGATCAGCTGAGGTGTGTGTGTGTGTGTGTGTGTGAGCAGCATCCAGTGAGAAGCAGAAATCTGCTGGTTTTTGTATGTTTTTTTTCTATGTACGAAAAACATAAAGCTGTATTTGTGGTAAATATCTGTGTGGTGCTCGGGTCAGGCATGTTTCAGAGGAGCCGGGACGTTTGAGACTTAACCATCATTCACACCTCCACCTGTGTGACCTTAATGACTCACACCACAGAGGGGTGGAGCAAAGACCTGATGCGTCCGCACATGTAAGGACTCCCTCCGAGGTGACGGCCCCATTAGAAGCTGGTGGGACTCCGGCCACAGTGGGACGTTTGTCGTATTCATGACATAACGTCAGAGAATGACACTATATTGATATTCCTCCTCTAGCAACTGCAACTGCACCAACCACTGCATCTGCAGCAACATCTGCACCTGCAACCCTGCACTGCCAGCTCGTGTCAGCAGCAGCATCCTCTGGTTCCAGGTTTTTCTCAGCGTGTCTGCTGACCGCTCGCTCCGGCCGGCCAAGCATCTGCTGCCCAGCAGACGACCAGGCTGGTTACTGGCCTCTGATTGGTTAAATCAGTAGCAGGTGACAAACTGTGAGAACTCAGGTCCAGGCGGTGGAACCACAGAGTTTAAAAGGGTCGTGTCTCAGGATCTGTGAACAATGACATGAAACAGATGATGGATGGATTCTGCCTGTTTATTATATTTATAATTCATATATTAGCGCCTCTTTTGGCACTCTGCACCGTGGCCTCCGTCTGTCTCTGGTTATTCTGCTTCTCTCTGCAGTGGTTTTGTGAGCCCGTTCTCATTCAACTAAAGCTGACATGTCCCAGTTCCATGTAAAGTGTCCTCTGGTGTGTGTGTGTGTGTGTGTGTGTGTGTGTGTGTGTGTGTGTGTGTGTGTGTGTGTGTGTGCAGCATGCTGGGTTATGGCATTACTGAGACGGTTCTCCAAGCT
>VVHJ01045974.1:0-32543 GCA_015107715.1 Tylochromis polylepis
TGGTCCCCCCCACCTCCCGCCCGGTTTTGGTGGTCTGTTTTGTTTTGGGGCTGTCTGGAGCCAGCCCTTGAGGGGGGGGTACTGTCATGGTCCTGGGTCTGTGACCCAGTGTTGAGTTTTCGTGTGTTTTTTGTCATTCTGTATTATGATTTATCTTGTTCCCCAGTCGTGTCACCTCTGTCTCTGTGTTTTGTGTCGAGTCCGTGTTTGTCTTGTGCTTCCTGTTTTACTTTGTAGTTTCATGTCTTTCATCAGTGTGTTTAGTTTTGCTTCCCCTTGTCTTGTCATGTTTAATTACTCCCAGCTGTGCTCTCCTCCTGTGTCCCATTCCCTCGTTATCCCTGAGTGTATTTAAGCCCTGTTTTCCTTGCTCTTGGTCGTGTCGTACCCTCTCCATGCTGTGTGTCGTCTCCGTGCTCCCCGTTTCCTCGAGTTTCCAGTTCCCAGTTCCCAGTGTTAGTTCTTAGTTTCCATGTTCAGGATTTGGTCTGCTTTTTTTGAGTTTATTTTAGTGTTTTGTTGTTTTTCCCAGCAATAAAGCTGCGTTTTGAGTTTATCCTCCCGTCTGAGTGTTTTGCGTTTCGGTCCTACATCCTGCCTGCCGCACAGCGTATCACGACGGATACACATGATGCACTGATCAACCTTACAACAGTCCACACCATGTTCCTTAAAGCCACACTAATCATGCTAAAGAAAAGTGTGGTCTGATAAATATAGGAGCCATTAACTTTTAGCAGCACATCAAGGAAAACAAACTCTCATATCTGATTTATTCTGGTCAAATACAGGCTATTTACTTAGCTCAGACATGTCTGAGTAACAGAGTCTGAGTAACTTGTTGACTTGAACACAGTCTTGAACAAGCTGGTACAAAGTGTGATGGTGGTTGTGGTTTCTAAATGTTATCAAAGGTCATGGGCATGTTAAATCCAGGCTATTGGCAGTAATTATCAAAGGGCACTCCAACCTCTCCTAGAGACGTCAGACACTGACCTCAGTAGGGCTGCAGGCAGTGGGTCAGCCCCTTGGCAGTGCATCCACTTCAGATTAACATTAAGAGAACGTGACAGCACTGAGAGACTTTGAGCTCAGTCAGGCAGAGGATTAATTACCTCTATACCTGCAGTGCCTACCTAGAGCTAGTGCGTCCCAATTCCATACTACATACTAACATAAGCAGGGCTAAAGTATGTGATGCATTCACACTGGAAGAGTTACTAAAAGTATACTAATAGTTGTAACTCACAGCTCCAAATTGCAGTTGGTTTCTGACAGGGCTAATCTAAACCCATGACCATTTCAGGTCAGCTTACTTATGAAGGAGTGTTAATCAGTGAAAGCTGTTGTATAAAGTCTTCTGTACCTTCTGTGGTCTACTAAACATTATATAGCCTCTGGAGCTGTGAAACAAAGCTAACATTAGCTAACATGGAAACAAGCTAGACTTCAGCAACTGAATTAACATGCATGAAGAAGGAGTATTATTGTAAGACTACATAACAATATTAAAAAGCTTTCTCTTGATTGTTTGTAATCTACATCTGTGAAATACATTACGTATTTTAATGCTGATTGTGCACCAGACTGATAGAAAAAAACTAAACATTTGCTTAAAGAAAGTTGTTGTTTTGGAATAAGCATCCAGGGGTATCTCTCACGTCTACCAAAATTAATACATTTTAACACATTTCAGCACTGTGTGTGATATTTTAAGCTATCTAAGCCAGTCTGGGTTTTGAAGGGTTTTTTTTTCACCAGATAAAATTATCATTCCATTAAATATCACAGTGAATTATAGATGCACTCTGCTAACTGAGCTAGCTACCCAGGGCTCGATTTAGCTGATGGCAGCGCTACCCTCTCGTCCAAATATGATTTAAACTAAGATAAGATAAGATAAACCTTTATTAGTCCTACACGTGGGAAATTTTTTGGTCACGGCAGAAAGTACAAGTTAAGAGCAGTAAAAATTAAGAAAAAACAATAGGATAGGATAAAATAGAATAACACACTATACAAAATAGAATAAAATACTATATACAATAGAATAAAATACTATACAAAATAGAATAAAATACTTTGTTATATCAGGAAAATTTCACTTGGTAACATTGGTAAAAATATTGTGCCATCATGGTGTTCATCTGTCACGTACAGCTTATGGTTAAGTTAAAGTATTTGGCTGCCCTTATGCTGACTTTTTCTTTTTAATGCAGTCTGTAAGGCGAATCACAGCATGATTCACAACTTTAGTGCATGTTTTTGTGTCATTTCACCCCTGAACATAGTTAAATATGCACATTAATTAGTGGCTTTAAAACTGTGTAGAAGAAGAGTATAGCGTATATGGTACTTCTTATTTGTTCACTGATTTAGTGGTAGGTTTGCTGGAGAGAAAACTCAAGAGTAGACAGCAGATCTCAAACAAACTTAAACCCTGTTAGCCTGCCTGCCCATTAACCACGTCCCCATTATGGGCTTATTGGCAGAGCTGGTCCTGAACCAGCTGTAAATATAATTAGTGACCATACTGTGCTGGAAGTGCCTCATGTTGACTCTTGCTTTCCACCCCACAGTTGCAGGCCCTCTCTCTGCTGGCTTTGCTTCTTAAAACTGATCCAATAACTCCTGTTTTGAGTGGCAATACTTGTTTTTATGGATTTACATCACACCAGCCACCATGCACTATGACACATTTCACTCTGCCCAGTCAAAATATGGGTAGACTTGGTGGCAATGAGGCAAAATCCTGGGAATCAGATTTCCTGTAGTAAGGCCAAGTCAGTGAACCATGTGTAACTGCTTCCAGCTAGCTTTAGTCTACAGAGAAAATATTTTTCCTCAAAATATTATCATGTGTTACAGCTGTAGAGAAGAATACTGTTCACTTTTTTTTAACACACATTCATGAAATGTGACTGTATACATGCACACAAAGTGTAGTAGCTTTAACAGTATGCAATCACGCTGTCAGTATAATGTAAAGATTTCAATAAGGGAGTGGGGTATGGTGACACGATTCATTATATTAACTGAAACTTCCAGCAGTTCTTTAACCAAAATAATTTAACAGGTCCAGATTTCATTAGGTACATGAAGCAGCACTTTTCTTTTAAGATCACCACACAGGTTATGGTATATGTGTTGTTCATTATTAGCAGAAGCTGCAGCTCAGAGCCAAGACTCAGTTTTCATCAGAGGCAAAAATGAAGGGAGCAAGCCAACCAGCTCAGCCCCCTCCCACAGAGCACCCTGAGACCAACTTCTGTATTATGTCTGTGGTTTCTCACTCAGCAGTGACTGACAGGCTGTACTATAGGCAGTGAAAATATTATAGCAGACTATATAGTGTGTTTTCATAATGCTATCAGGAGCAATGATCTTACAAGCTGCTCACTTCACTTGCTGGGAATCTGTTAAATTTATCTGGCTGCCAGTTTCTTAGATGTGATAGCAGCAAGTCCACTGATATCTGTCCTTCAATAAGAGCTGAGCATTTTCTGCATGTCTCCTGTCTCTTAGTGTGTGGAAGTTTCTCAGGGTTTTGCAATTTCTGAGACACATTTTTAATAAGGCACTTTGAATGCATCATTTACACTTCATGCTTTTAACGTGAACTTTACGTTCTGCTGTACAAAAGTAAGAACCGAATGTCATTTCATTAACTCTCTGGGTCTTATCCTGTAAGAGGATTGCTGAAGCAGTCAGTTCTGCCTCTATACTTAAACTGGTCTGGTCTTAGATTCAGTACTGAAGATAATTACAATACTTGGCATTTTAAATTATATGGGGTTGGTCCTCTCTAAATGAGATGTGTAATATTTGAAGGTTTTTTTCTTTTTTTTAAATTCTAAGTAACTCAAAAAAACTACATCTTATATCACATTTGTGCTTCTGTAGTCTAAGTATAAATAACATTTAACTTTCCATAATGAAAGTCATTTAATAGAGGTTATTATAAATTCTAAATGATCCCACCTGTCACTCTAATAATAAAAACATTTTCTTTTTAATTATTAAGTCCGGCTTGTGTCTCTTTGCAATGTTAACTGCGTGCTTAGCCTCTAAGAATACATTTGTGTGAATGGCCACATGCTGCGCAAGTCAACGTGAACAAAAACAGAAGAGAAACTCTGTCTTTGAAAGATGATGATGAATGAAAATGGCTTGGGTTTCAGAGAAGGGAATCTAAGAAAGAAAGAAAGTAAGAAAAACAGGAGGAATGTTGTTCTATGATCGATATGTTTCTGCATGTGGGCACTTGTGACCACACACTGCAATGGAGGAGGGGTTCCCTTAGAGGCCAAATGAGGACGTGTGTGTGTGTGTGTGTGTGTGTGTGTGTGTGTGTGTGTGTGTGTGTGTGTGTGTGTGCACGCAGATGTAGAGAACATATATAAGTGTGCAGCTCAGTTCCTGTTTTTATGGGAAGCAGTAAAAAAAGGCCTGTTATCCTCAAAGTGGCACAAGCTGTGACCTAATGCCACATCTAGTGAGCCACTACACACAAAGAGGCATCAGCTACTGAAAGAAGCCATTTAAATCTCAGCCTGATGGATATGCCGTCCTAAATTAAAACCATATGAAAGACTCTGATGGAAGATTATCTGGATCCAGATTATACAGAAACAGTGAAAGAAAACGATTCAGTGCAAATTAGATGTAATTGGAGAAACTGGAGTTAAGGCAGGAGAGCTGATTAAAGGTGCACGAACCTGCGTTGTTTATGGGAAACTGCTGTACTTTGCACCATGTGAGAATTTGCTACACGTGTTTAACCTGAAACAAAAGCACTGGCCTATCTGAAATGCGGTGGTTTAATCTTGCTTAAGGATACAGTGACCGCACACCTACAAAAAGAACACACACACACACAGAAACCACTGAGAAAAGTAATATACACACTCTATGAGCTAAATCTCCCTAGGCCTGTAATTTCCTGGCCCCACGTGCTGAAAAAGAGGCTGGACTCAAAAATACATCTTGACTGAGTTACAGTCTTATTCCTATCTGCTCTACTCGTCTCACACTTTATCACAATTAACTCTGTCAGTGTGAGGATGACGATGTGCGTACAGTAAGGGTCTTCCAGTGTTTACTTTTTTCCCAGCAAATAAACGCAAACAGATACTTCATGCTGGCATGTTTGACGTTGACCTATCCCAGTTACAAGAGCCTCAAGCATATGAAACTTTCCCTGTGTTCGGAGAATGCTTTGGAAAAATGGTATTCCCAAAAGACTTTTTTTTTAAAAGCCGCTCCAGCGGTATGTGGAAAATAGTTTATCCCAGGTTGCTGGCTGTGAATGTGCCCTACAGAAAGAAATTTCCCTTCCAGAGAGTTCGGTGGTTTGTGCATGGTGTGTTCCAGCATAAATCATAGACTAATATATCTCTGAGAGAGATGGCTGTGCTCTGGCATTTGCTCAGTTTGGAAACGGTGGAATATTTACCCTTTTGAAAATGGCACTGCCAGATGTTTCATGAAATATGAAGCCCATAAAGTGCGATAAAAGCGTGTGAGATCAGCAGACGGTAACTCTACAAGCTGCAAAAGCACAATATGATATACAGCTGGCCATGCATGAAGTGAGATGACAGACAGAGCAAACATGACAGTATAGAAAATAGGAAGAGTGAAAACAGGAAGTCTAGTCAGCATATATTCTCTTTAACCCCTACTATGAACTACTCTCACACACTCAGATGACAGGAACCCCAGAGCACTTCACTTCACGTTCATGCTTTCTGATATTAAATATGAAATTTCCAACAGGATATGCTCCTCTGTATGATTATAACATTAGATTATAATTATGGAATACATTTACTCAAACTTTTATGGAGTATAATATGTACATTTTTAAACCCCACAAAGTAAAACAACCACAGTTTAGTTAGACTTAGCAGGACATTTGGGAATGTCACATGATAATATTAAATATATTTCATCCACAAGCCTAACTTCCAGGTTGCCCTGATGTGCCACCACACTGGGAGTCATTTCTGATTACAAGCCAGCCCAACTGCCTCCTTCACATTGTGCATTTGCCACTGAAAATGTCAATGTCAACCAAGCTAGTACGCAAATGTGTGTGCATACAAATGTGTTGTATCTGTGTGCATTTTCGCAACTGAGGTTAAACCCACGGTAAACATCCTGACCTGTGAATTTCACAAACTGCTTCCTGAATCTTGCATTTTAATATCATATGAAACACTTTTTTACAGACTACATTGTAACACATACAATTTGACTCACATGTTGCACCACCTAAAAGATGAAAAAAGAAAAAAAAAAACAGCAGCAGTTTGGCTGCAGATGCACCATCAATTGCAAATGCTGAAATGTCTAAAGGAAGGAAGAATATGAGCAACTTCCTATATTTCTTTCTTGCAATACTAAAAGAATAAGTATGCAAAAAAGGGGGGGGGGGGCTAACTTTGTCCTTTTTGCAATCCCAAAAACGCACTGAAACTATAAGAAAGTACACAAAAAAAGCTATTCATCTCATCCAAGGGAACATGGGGGAAGGCAGGCCTGCAAAGAATGTCAGTTTTAGAAATGATAGATCTCCTGTTAACGGAGCAAATAACTGCAAGCACCATAATTACAGTGCAACTGGAGAAATGCAAATAAACCATCGAGACAAATTTGAATAAATTGCACCAGAGGAAGCATACTTTTTCATGCATTGTTTAGACAGAATCTACTGTTCAGTTTCTTCTGTATATAGTTATCAATGCCAAATTCAGACAGCAGTCATAACTATTTAAAGATCAAGGTGTCTATTAGTGACACAGCAACTTGCAGATGTAGACATGATTACCTTTACAGATCTATGAATGTATATGCAGTTTTTCATTTACAAGATATCATACAGGACTTAACCGTACTGCAGCCATATTAAAAAAAAAGGACGGAAAACGTCAGTTTACAAGTTGTATTTGGAGAGAAAGCCATTAATCTGAGCAATTACACCTGTTCCTTGTAGCTTTGTTCAAACACACACACACACACACACACGATCACATCCTTCACTGTTCTGGATGCCTACAGCCTTTTGGTGGTGGGGCCAGGTTAGCGCCGTCCAGCTGGATCTGTCACCCTTCCTCACAGAAAAGCCCATAAATGACTCTGGCACAGCAATAGAGCCTTTTCAAATGTACTGGATTCTCCAAAACAGCACAGTCTGACACACTAGTCAAAACTAATTTTCACTTGTAGGTTAGGCTGTGACAACTAATCTAACAAACTCAGACAGTGACATATAGCCATATTAATTCGGTGACTAATGTTGTGCCTTGGCAGTACATTTTTGGTAAAGCCAATGGGGAATTTGCCAACAAAATACAGAAACCAACCTTCCTTCAGAGGAAACTCCTGGTCGAGCGGTAAAGGAGCCGGTGTGTTGAAGCCGACGGTGAATTGAAAACCTAAAGATAAACTGACAGCACCATCTAGTGGAGGAACCCGACAGGGATGTTTTATCGAGCTAAGTAACCTGCAGAGCCAAACCACTGAGATGTATATAGTTGTTTTAGGCTGTGGATAGAAAATTATTACCGTTTATCTATTATTATTATTAAGATATCGGAATAGCAGTGAAGATAGTTTACTGCATAATTATCTAATTGTTTATAGGTAAGGGGAGTAAATACCGAGGTTTATCACAAGTGCAATATCGCGAGCACGACCACGAGGTGAGTTGCCATCGGCTGATGCGCGTGAGACAGGAGAGCCGATTCCCGCATGCGCAATGCACTCTGGCTTCCCTGCTTCCAGGAGATTGGGAGAAGAAGATGCGGTTGAGCGGCCGGCACGGACCGACTGCTTAACGGGCAAATCTTAGTCATAGATTTCCACTTGCCTTTTCTTTTTCTTTTTTTAGTTTCTTGCCAAATTTGCTGTTTAATGTCGAATTGGAACCGGAGCAGCGAATGAACTAATAAGCTGTAAGGGCAAAAGAAGAAGAGGGGGAGCGAAACAGTTACTGACAGGAGTTGGGCATCATATTGCCACCGGATGTCATTATACGCTTTTAAATATCGAGGACGTAAGTAATTGCATTTTTTTTAATACCGCGTGGGTTTTAAGTGTTATTGTAATGTGTTTTTGGGTATACTTTGTTCTTGTGAGTTCATTAAACATGAAAGCTACCAGTTTTGAGTTTTAATTATGGAGTTCATTAGAGAGGGATCCCCCCTTTTGTACACCCGAAATCATTTATTTAAACGCTGGCGGATGGAGACTCTTTTAGTCACATTTTTATGGCTTGTAAGCTACTAAGAACTATAATATCAGCCCTCAGTGCCTTTCAGCTATCACCTGTTACCACCGTCCGAATGAAGCTGACTGGAGTAAATTGCTTGTTGGACCCATTTTAAAATAAATGGGGCGATCTGTTTATTGTTTTTAATCCCCATTATTGCAAAAATGACAATATCAGTGCTGTGCAGTGTGCAGGTTGTATTGTCTATTTTCCTTTAGTTATTTATTTTTATTTTGGGGGTATGCCATAGTACATGTAGGCAGATAACCATCCGGCAGGCTGTCAAATGGTTGGGCATTTGTTCTTAGGCCTACATCTAAGCTCGTTGATCAATTGAATGTAAGCCTCTTGAGCGGTCAGGGCGAAACCTGCTGACACATGCACCCCAGTCTTTTTGTTCGTGCACAGACCCGGTTAACCCTCTCTTATCTGAGCTCCCTCCGCGGCCCTCTGCGGCTCAGCTAAAACCTGGACCCTGGACTGGAAGCGTTATTATTCTGAAATCCTGCAAACATTTCCCATCCTTCAAATAAAGTTATCCTCATAAACCTATGAGCAACTCTGCGCTCAACACGGTGCTTTCCTTCCACTGGGCGCTCACTGGTGGACAGTAGTTACCGTACACTTAGCAATTAATTATTTAAAGGCCAGCTGATCTGACGCATAGGATTAATTATAGATTAATATAGAGACACCTGCTCCCAGCTCTCAAGTGGATAAAAAGGGTTTGTTATGTAATGCTGCCTAATCAATGGGGTGCAAATCACCCTCTGCATTATTACTGTCTTATATGTGTGCATTTTTTATTTGTGTGTCCATGTGTTACTCAGCCACTCAATTTTCCTGTAGTTATCTGTAACTGCTGGGAGTGGCCAGCAATCATTATAATCAACTTCCTGTGGAGGTTTGTTGTGAAGAGGTGACCAACGTGCACCTTCAATGGAGAAAAGAGTGAAAAGAAAAAACTTCACCATGCATTTATCATGTAATATTACACATCAAAATGCTAATCTCAGTACTAAAAGCTTTAACTCCAGGGGTTGTTTTAAACATATTATTTGAACTGTTGAAGTGTTTGACTTTAGTCCAGACATCATTCCCCAATACAGTCTAAGCACAGTGCATATATTAGTAATAAATGCAAGGATTGCCATCAGGAGTCACTCTCACTGATTTTGACATTCTGCCCTTCTCTCTCTCTCCACCACAGTGTAATCTAGACCAAAGGCAGAGCCATGGAGGTTGTAACGCATCTTGTGAATGACACTGTAGAGTTTTACAAATGGAGCCTTACTATAGCAGGTAAGATGGGATCTCTTGCTTGGAAACAACACGCAATAGCAGCTTCCACTACATATGCACATCTGTGGAGTGACAACATGGTTTGTTCAACAAGTGGCTGCATAATCATAATAACGGATTATTAAAAATTCACCAAAGTTGATCAATGTCCCTTGTTTTTATCATCATGCAGTCATTTGTAATGTTTAGATACACTTGATGATAGTATATGGAGTGAACAGAAAACTGCAGATGTAAACATACTTAATGCTTTGCACGTGTGTTTACATATATATGTGTGTATCTTCACACATCAGCATTGATGTGAAAGAGGAACTGCATAAATAAACTTGTCAACTTATATTTGAGCCAGGAAGAGTATGTTTACCTTCTACTTACATCCTCTGTACTGTTTCTATAGGGCCAATAAATGAATGCCAAACTATAACTTCTATAGCCTGTGTCCTTAATAAAACACTTAGTCCACGCAAAAATATCAAGTGATTAATAAAGATTGCGAGGGTTTGTGGATCAACTTTACAACATACGTTTATTAATGTTTTAGTTGGATCCATCCTGATATTTATGGCTGTATCTTGTGTTTTTTTTCCACCCTTAAAATTAACTGTAACCCTTTTACCATCAGACAAGAGGGTTCAGCACTGGCCCATGATGTCCTCTCCCTTCCCCACTTTGGCTATCAGCTGCCTGTACTTGATCTTCCTGTGGGCAGGACCTAAATACATGCAAGATCGCCAGCCCTACACACTCAGGAAGACCCTCATAGTCTACAATTTCAGTATGGTGGTCCTCAACTTCTACATCGCCAAAGAGGTCAGTGCCACTGTAGCCTTTGAAGGACAGATGGTACCTTAAAGAGGAGGTACTAGATCCTTAAAAGAGCCATGATATGTGGCCTGGCAGATTCTGGGCAGAATCTAAACCGAAAATACAATTTTTGTCTATCAAACTTACAAGCAAACATAAAAAAAAGACTTTATACTATATATATTTTGTATTTACATGAAATATACCTTAGAGCTCATTAAAGAAATGTGTGACACAGATTCTTATTTCTTTTCCTAATAAAGAGAAAATATTTCAACTTAATCTTACTGTCAAATAACCATTTGTGGCGGAGCGTGGTTCATGGCGCGGCTGCAGTGGAGGCGGACACACCTGAGCTTGAGCAGCTCATCACGCCTCCCCTATTAAATGTTCCAGGACCTGAGGAGTTTTGTTGTTGTTGTTGTGTATGTGTGGCTGGCAGCTGAAAAGCTGCAGCCGAGAGTAGGAGGAGCAGCAACCGGGAATAAAGTGTGTTAACGTGTGAAATATATGGTCGGGTCCATCATTCTTGCCACACCATTATCTGCACAAGTCAGAAGCAGCTGCAGTATTTTATGGCTGCCTCTTTTGATGTCAGCAATAATGCACATATAACATGTTTGCAGTGAAGCCCACAGCATGCACATTTGTCATTGAAGGCACTGTACCAAAATTGACCAAATAACAGCCTTTCAATCCGCTCAGTTTTCAAAACTCTTTACCTGAGGGAGTTCAAAATAGCTTCCTTGATCACCCATTTTCTCTTGTAACGCCATCATGTGGATTGAACTGCCTTTACTCTCTACTAGAGTAGAAACTGGAGGGCACCCAGTAAGATTAGTGTCGAAGCCTTTGTATTGAATAAATAAACAAATATTTTATTCGGTGCGGCATATATCCTGTCAATTAGAAGCACAAGACGTAGGAGAAATTAGATTTTTGGATATACATATTTTTTAACTGTCTATGTGACTCCAAATGAGTAGGTATCATATTTAGTAATTTACATTACCAAAGTCTTGTATTGTATACATGGCAATGCATCTGCAAAACATGTTCGATTCTACAAGAAAAGGAAGAGAGGAGATTCATGTGAATTATAGGAGCACATAGTCTCTTTTACTAATTTGATCTTTTTGAGTCAAATTAGTGTCTGCTTACATTCTTAATATAATTTTTAATCAATTGAAGGTCCTATCTGCACAGAATATCATGTTCAGTCCTGCTCTCTGTGTGTTGTTAATGTTTTAACAGTGCTTACATGAAAAAGGGTAACTGAACAGGAGTGACTTGCAGTAGTTGGCGGTCTCTCCAGATCACAGGCAGGATCTGGTGTTCTGCTGTCATCCTTGTTTTGACTTTGTGGTTTGTGTCCTCTCATCAGCTTCTACTAGCCTCCAGAGCAGCCGGGTACAGCTACCTCTGTCAGCCTGTAAACTACTCGAATGATGTCAATGAAGTCAGGGTAGGTTCCCGCCCTCACACACACACACACACACACACACACACATCTGAAAAGCAATCTATGAGCATCCAGTGCACACAGTTTACTTCTGCACTGGACATATTTAGGGTAAAATAACATTAATATGACACTGTTTTTTAAACTTTTACTAATCTCTTGTAAAGCAGTGGGGCTGCAGTATTGACACAGGAAGGAAGAGCTCCATTTCTTTACTGTACATATGTCACTATGAGCATGAAGGAGAGCAAGGGCTGAGAGACACTGTATATCTCTAGTAATTTCAGCACAAAGAGGGTTTGGCCCAACACTCATAGGGGCGGGACCAGTCAGTCTCACCACCCTTAAGCTCCGCCCCATCTCCACCTTTAGGCCTCACTCTTTCATGATGGCCTAAAGGATAAGAGATGCCAGAGCAAGATGGCTTAGAGAGCAACCTTGTGTGCAGTGTGTCACAAGGGGGGTAATTTGTACTGCGACAGAGTTAAATAGGATAACACTCAGAGAGAGAGAGGTTTTGACATGCTGTGTTAGTATAAAGGGGTTACTAAAAAGTATTTGATTTGCTGATCTCTCCAAAGATCCTCAGCTACTACATTTTTCTTTCATCTAAAGATTTTCTATTAGTACAAAGGCAAAGAAACTGCTTCATTTATTTGTGTACTGAAAAGAATACCAGAAAGCTAGAGTTCACCACTAAAGAAATATGAATATATATTGTACCAATAACTCTAAATATATGATTACATATTTTATGTGGGATTTTGATGTTGTCTACAGTTGCCATTGGCTCTTTTTACAGTAAGCTTAACTTCATGTAATCATTTAAACAGTCCTTTGCAGAAGATTTGTTACCAGCAATGTTTCACTGAAGAAACCTTCAGAAAAGGAAAAGGAATCAGACACAGGCTGTAAAGAGTTGAATATGATCTAAATGGGACCTTAACCTCCTGAGACCTGAGCTCTTGTTTAGGATGCAAGGGATGCAACAGGTCGGTGTTGAGAAGAGTGAAATATACAGTAGAATGCAAAAAACTCAGAGAAGTCAACTGTAATGTCCCCATGCATGGTCTCAAGAGGTTAACTGACTTCAGTGACTTGTGTGAAGGATTCACCTCAGTGTGCTGTGATAATTCACCCTGCCTCATTTTATATCTTTAGATAGCCTCAGCTCTTTGGTGGTACTACATCTCCAAAGGAGTGGAGTTCCTGGACACAGTCTTTTTCATACTGAGGAAGAAGTTCAATCAAGTCAGCTTTCTGCACGTCTACCATCACTGCACCATGTTCATCCTCTGGTGGATTGGAATCAAATGGGTTCCCGGTGGACAATGTGAGTCAAAGAATCAGACTAGAGCTTCTCTTTGTACTTGGAACTGGAAGACAGGTACATAACAGCTGTTTAGTAATAACACAACCACCAACACCTCTGATATAAATGTAACCATTTCCACAGCATTTTTTGGTGCAACCATCAACTCTTCCATCCACGTCCTCATGTACGGGTACTATGGCCTGGCTGCCTTGGGACCTCAGATGCAGAAGTACCTCTGGTGGAAGAAATACCTCACCATTATCCAGATGGTGAGTGGCACTTTTAGGGATGCATCATTTATCAAATAACTTGACATTATTGGTTGTGAAAGGTTAGCCAACAGTTTTGTATGCTAACATGGTGCGATTGGTGTTTTTTGCCTCTCTGTATGTCTCTCTCCCTCCTTACCCGAGCTGATTGTGAGGACAATGAAACACACTCTGGGTTTCACTTACCCCAAAGTGATAATAGTGACAGTGGTTATCAGATCCACTCATCTGCTAATATATGAAGCCACCAGATTTAGTTTACACCTCCCCTCAATCATAATAATCTTTATGGAGGAACACAGAGCTTGTGAAGCTAATAATGAATCGCTTTAAATGTGCTAAAAATGAGCGCTTAATTAATTTTTTGCATGTATTTAATTAACTATATCTGAATTTGTTGAACTCTTACAGACTTAATTAGACCTCTCCATCAGTAATGAGTCTCTTTAGTCTGCCACATTTATTACTGAAGATAGGTTGACAGTGTATTCTTTATTCTACACATAGGGAATATTAATGTTATATTAGAAAATCAACTTTAAAATCTGTAACTATATTTTCCTCTTAGATTTTCACATTTAAAAGATTAATACAATTGGGTATCATATCAGTATGAAATATTATTTAATTGTTATAAACTTCCATTAGTGATAATAGGTTTTTAGGAAATAAATGTTAGTAGCATTGATTATACTTCTAGAGGCTCCATTGTGTAGTAGCTAACACTTTAGCATAGCACAAGGTGGATCCCTGGTTTGAGACTGGGCGGAGACACAAACTCAACCTCAGGGGATCACGGGCTACTCCCTGGTTCCAAGCCTGGATAAATGGGAGGGCTGCATCAGGAAAAGCATCCGGTGTAGAATTTGTGCCAAATCAGATATGCTGATCCATCCACTGTGGTGAACCACTGGGAATAAGGGAGCAGCCATAAGTACCTTTCGCACTGATTATACTTGGGAACAGGAGTGCAGTCAGCCCTCTGAAACAGCTGTATGCATGAGAAAGACAAATAAGATATATGTAGACTTTAGTGTTAAGCAGTTAATGTGACAATTCTTCGTTTGTTACTGACTTCTGCCTGTTTCAGTGATAATTCCAATTTTAACTGGTAGTAGCATATTCAAAAATTCTGACTGCTTCACTAAAATTTGTTCTAACTGTGTTTCAGACTCTCTTTAATCTTTTTTTCTTACGTGCTCAACAGATCCAGTTCCATGTAACCATCGGCCACGCCGGCCACTCCCTCTACACCGGCTGTCCATTCCCCTGCTGGATGCAGTGGGCTCTGATTGGCTATGCTGTCACCTTCATCATCCTCTTCGCCAACTTCTACTACCACGCTTACCGACGCAAGCCTGCCTCTTCACGGAAAGGAGGGAAGCCCATCGCAAACGGCTCTTCTGTGGTAACTAACGGTCATAGCAAAGTGGAGGAAGAGGAGGAGGACGATGAGGAGGACAACGGAAAGAGGCAAAAGAAAGGAAGAGCGAAAAGGGAGTGAAGAAGGAAACGGGGCTTGCTTTGCGATAAAGCAGACAGTTGTTTTCATGGGCCAGAGAAGGAGGGAGGGGAGGGGAGGGATAAACAGAGTTCAAACCAGACGATCATCCCTGCAAATAAAGTGGATGGATGTGATTTGGGACCAACTTGATGAAGTGAATGGTTAGCAGTGTGTGTTCATTGGGTGTGTCTGTAAATGGTTCTGGTTTTGAGAGGACGAGAGTGTCGGTTGTCTCCATGACAGTTTTTTTTTTTTTTTTTAAGTAAATCCAGATAAGAAAAGAAAAATGCTGTTCATGTAGCCCCAGCTCTGTTTTGGACCGTAGTAGGACCAAAGTATTAAAGGAACTGCATCCTGCTCAGCATCCACTTACTTTCAACCAGAATCCACCTCCAACTTTTGTACTCTGGATTCCAGTACTGTTGTAAAGCTTAATAGTGTTTAATAAGTTAATTTAATTTATTTTCTAGTGCTTTCAAAGAGTATTAATTCATTTTATCTGAAAAAAAAACATGCAAAACTTGGATCTTTTTTTTCTTTTTGGTTTGGGGGGTAATCATTGTTTACAAATACTTAGTTTACCTTAACATGGCTAGCAAACAAAAAAACACGTCTCTACAACATCTGCCATCAGCTCTTTGCAGTTACCTGCACCATCTACCAGACAGCATGGACCAGACTTCAAATTTCACTGTCATCTCTGACTTTATTTACCTGTGTTGCATTTACAGAGTGATACACTATTTTCTTCATGTGCTTTGTGGATTAAAAACCTGGTTTTAAACACTTTTTTGGGGGGGGTTATAGTTTTTATAGAGTCAACGCTAATTTATGATTATCTTTGTTATAATACACATTTCTGTGGGTCGTTGAGATTTCTTTCTTTTTGCTGTGCAATGTAGCTGAGGTGCAAGAATAAGAGATTGATGTACAGCTCAGTATTGTCTCACTGCCACGTAGGATGGACAGGGAAAGCTGTCTTGAAAAGAGCTTCTTTTTTTTTTTTAAGGAAAGGGATTGTCTTATTAAAACAGAAGTGACACAGTTATCCATGGCTGCACATATAACTGAAATAAAGACAATGTCAGCACCCCATAGGTTGTGTTTGTGTGTCTTTGTGCTAGTTTTGGCGTGAGCGTCTGTGCATTCAGCTGCAAACACCCAGAAGCTAGTCTTCCCATCCTCCATCCTCCAATTTTCTCCCTTTGTCCTACTTACTTCATCTCTCCTATTTCTATCTGTACAATGGAAAGAGCTCTTATAGGTGTGTGTGTGAGAGAGAGAGAGATAGGCAGAGGTAGGATGTGTGTTTGGCCTGCTCAGACAGATCTGCCCTAATCTTTGGGGGCAAATTGGCTTTAGCTCCAAAAGAGCTTATTTCCACGTCACTCCATAGGTTACTCAGGAAAGCAGGTCACTAAAAGAGAAGCCTTCACTAATCTGCCACCAGGTTGCTGCTGCAATTCTCAAACTGTGTGGATTAGTTCATATTTGGCCTTGAAATATAGTTGATTTACAGTGTGAAGCACATCTATTTAACACCATCAAGATATTTTACATGAAATAGCAAATTCATCAGCCCGTATTATGACTCTGCCATTCTTGTGACACTGCATGATCTGTCCATACACTCACCATTAATTTTTTTTCATTATCCTGTTACAAGCAAACTACAGCCCACTCTTCTTTCACCACACCATGAGTCACTAATGGCATCTATTCAATTATTTAGCCCCTATCATTTTCCTTGTCCATGCCTTTTCCTGTGTCCCGCAGCCTCTGCTCATATTCAGGCCGTTATTTGTGACTGCATGTCTGGAAAGTGAAACGCAATTCTTTGCATCCTTTGTTGTATTTTTGCATGTTCTCCTTTTTTCCTCACATAATTTCCCCATATCCTTAGGCCACCTTCCTTGTGTCAATGCTCTACTCCTAAACTCCTACTTTCTTATCGTGGTATACCAGTGGCTATTTTTATCTCTTTTTTTCCACTGATGGCGTTAGCATGGAGGTGGAAGGAGGTGGAAGGGCGTAGATGTGAATGATAGATTGGGTGAGATGAGTGAGAGGAAGTATATTTGTCCTCCTTGGGGACACAGAAGGATCTAAGCCAGCGACTAATAGGATTGCAGAATTGCCAAGGCTTTTCTATCAAAGGCATTTAGCACAGGACGCTATAACCTGCATGCCTGCTGTTGCTGCTGCAGGAAGGAGCAAAAACATGTATGCACATCCATAAAATGGACCACTATCTCTACAGTTTGATGTGGAACTTAAAATAAATGCATTCATAAAAGACACTGCTGCTTCCTGAATGTCTTCTTTCTTTTTGTGGCACATGCAAACCTTTACACACAGACAACAGGCGCTATAGCTGGGAGACCCAAGTGGGCCAGTATGCTGGAGGGTGAAGGGTCAGTTTTCCGGATGGGGGTTAAATCCTTGCAAACCTGACCTGGGTCTCACTCATCTCATTAGCAATTATATGACTAAGGAGCTCATTCTAGCTGAACAGAGAGTGGAAACAGTCAGCGTTTTACTGGCTCTCTCTCTATCTGTGAGACAGATTACCCTCAGGGCTTCAGCACAGGCAGTTTTGTGTATGTAGAGCACCCTCTGTTGGGCCACGGTTATATTTCTTGATTACATAGAGGTGAGAGGATGAACCCAATAATAGAAACCTGTTTAAAATGTCAATATCAACCAAATAGAATGATGTGCAAGTAAGTTAAACTTCAATTCAAAATAGTTTAAAACCAGTGAGAGAGAAAAATGCATACAATGGAGCATCTTACAGCCAGTGAGGTCAATTGTCAGCAATTCAGGTAACTGGATATTTAAAAAAAGGAATAGGAAGAAGGTCATCACTGTATAAGAGAAATCAGGTTAATAGATACAGAATATTGCTTCTCAGAGTTGAATTTTTAACAATTTAAGGAATTAATTCATTGTCATGCTGAAGAATAAAGCCATTGTCATTCAGATACTTTCCAGATGGTGTTGAATGGTGGATCATCTGATTGTATTTTTCTGCGTTCATAATTCCATCAATTTTGACAAGATCTTCAACACCACCTGCTGAAACTGCTTCACAGATGGGCGCAGACCCTCCCCACGTCTCTCCTGACCTCCTTCATACAAGCTGATATAGTCATCACTCAGTAAGACCCATTGCCACAGATTTTCAGTCCAATTCTTGTGTAATTTGGCACGTTTGAGCCTTTTTTCCCTGTTTCCCTTCCTTAAGAATGGCTTCTTGACAGCCACACTTCCATTGAGACCATTTCTGATTAACCTTCAATGAACAGTTAATGAATCAGTTGAAGTTCTAGATGCATCTTTCGGGCCCTGTGTCAGGTCTTTGCTGAATTTTTTCTTATTTTTTAAGTACATGACCTTCAGATCCTGTTCATCTTCTGTTTTTTTGTTCTTTGTTTTTTTTTTAGGCCTAGTACTTCTTCATTTTTTACTCCACTTGATCAGTTTCCTCAAATTTTTAAGCACACACACACACTGCACACCATGCAGAGATATACCAAGTTTTTTGGCCAATAGTTCTTTGGGAATCACTTTGTTGGCGCAAAAGTATAATTTTACATCTGTTAAACTGGGTTATCTTTGGCACTTTCACAGATTCAACTAGGCAAATGGGAACAAATTCTGTGTTTTTGCAACAGGCTGCTAGTAACAAGTGCCTAAAGATACAATTTTTGCTTTTTGGAGGCCAAATAAAAGGAAATGATGGGTTGATTGAGACTTTTACACAATACTGCAAGTAAAAAGGAGTAATAAATAACAGTGGGAGTGGACGTGTCAGGGAACTGACAGTTCACCTTTGCAGCTGGACCCACTGGAGGATTACACCAGCCCTATCAGCATACTGGAGCCCCAGAAATCGATGCGCGTTTCAGTATCAGTGAACTGGACTGCATTCAAAAACAGGTTTTATAGAACCAACCAAGCTTTTTCTTACATTCTTGTTAAGTTTGTGCAACATATTGTAGTACAATAAAATAAACATGCTCTGAGTTTGAGACAGAGGAAGAGAGCGTAATATGTCAAAAGGCACGAGGCTGCCGGGGGAGGCTGTTTTACTTCCTGTTTTGACGTCTACCCTAACGTTTACGCCCCCGTGCCCCTGCCCTGCAGTGCCTGGTGGTACCCCGTGTCAGCGTCTCCTCTCTCAGAGGTCCGCGGTAAGGATTCAGCCACTATGTAAAGCTCTAAATAAACGTTAAAACGCATTTGTTTTATTATTATTATTAATACTTTTACAGAGCCGTGGCATCGCTCATGTGTTCCCACCCTCACTGGCTGTAAGTAAAGCTTTCAGGTCATGTGCAGATGGTTTGGAATGAGAGGAGAGGGGCGCTTACAGCAGCGGCACAATAGCGACATCTAGTGGCTCACTGGAGACAACTTTGAACTTTTAGAGTTTTTATGAATGTTTGCGCATATTTCACTAAGGCTAAGGTTTTTAGAAAATCCTTCTGTACGGCTTCTTTGTTTTTTCATCTATCAAAGCACGCAAATGCAGCGTGTGTGTGGCGTGTACTTGAGTGTCGCGGGAAATGAGGCCGACCATGAGCGGCGCTGCAGATCCTTCATCCCCGTCTACATCACCGGCAGACAACAGCGCAGGGAGGAGGAGGAGGAGGCAGCACCGGGCTCCCTCGCCGGCTACAGCCCAGGAAGGGCCATTAAAGATTGCTCCAAGACACCCGGGCAGCTCCAGGCCTCCTGATCGTGCAGGGAGAAGCGGGAACTTTGGGGTGAGGGACAGCTTGAGGACCGCGGACGGAAGGGAGAGGGAGCCCGAGAGCCGCGGAGGGGCAGCTGTTCACCCGGATGGTGCTGAAGCTGAAGCTGAGCTCGTCAGACCAAACAGGGCGGATGCTGTCGAGGAAGATCCGGTAGATTATTTCCCAGCACCGGCCCTAGGCTCTGCTTTACCCCGCTTTAAAGGTTACCCCACACAGCGTTTGTTTTCCGGCAGAGCTTATTCTCTGAGAGAAAAGGAGAGGAAGCCAGCTGAGAGAGGCGGACACGGGAAGAGAGACGACGTGTCCGCGGCCTGTGGAGCGGGCCTCGGTTTGGGTCTGTGGAAAGGACGATGCTTACAGGCTGAGCTGATTCACTTCCACCTGCAGAAGAGACTCAAGAGGATAGCTGTCAAGATGCAAGCCAAAGCGGACAGCACTGGGACGTCAGAGGGCGCCCTGGAAGAGCCGGAGCCGGCTGCAGAGGCGACAGAGGCGGGGTCCGTGACACAGCAGGACCAGGCCCTGGAGGAGGAGATGGAGAGGCTGCTGGAGGAAAACGAAGATCTCAAGGTTTGATAGACCTTTTTTTTCTTAAGGAAAATAAAATAAAAATACTTTAAATAATAATAATTATTATTAGTAGTATGAAAATACTTTAAATAAGCTCACCAAACCTGAATTGTAGGGCATGGTTAAAGAGATGAAATCATGACAAAAATGCAGAAATGTCTTAATTGTCATGAAATGAAAGATAGTAAAAGGGTCGATTTAGTTTGTAGGACATCCTCTCTGTCTTCAATGAAAACGCATTGGCTTTTGTAACTGGATATCGATCCTGATGCTATTGATTAATAAGGATCGATTATATCTTGTGTTTTGAAGGGACTACCCACAAAGGCACAGCTGGAATTTACATGTTGGCCATGTTGCATTTATATATCCCTGAAATAAACTGCGGAGTAATAAAAATGATCAAACTCACATCTGGAAAATGATTTTTTTTTTTTTAAGTCACGTTGTATATTTTAACCAGAATTACAAAATCTGACTGAAATACATCAGGAGCTTCCAGTCAGACTCTGAACTAATAACGGCTCCTGTTTTTGAAGTATATACACCTCCTGCTGTCAGTGTGACACATGCAGCAATCACATCTTCTGTCTGCTATGATTCTGCTAGTGTGAGATTGAAGAAATGAGGGCCGAGATGGACGAGATGCGAGACACTTTCTATGAAGAAGACACTTGCCAGCTCCAGGAAATGAGGCGTGAGCTAGAGAGAGCCAATAAAAACTGCAGAATCCTGCAGTATCGTCTGCGGAAGGCTGAGAGGAAGAGGCTGCGCTATGCCCAGACAGGAGAGATCGATGAAGAGTTGCTCAGGAGTCTGGAGCAGGACCTAAAGGTAGGGGGAGGAGATGACTCTATATATTAAGGTTAATGTGGTAGGTATGCAAGGTTTTGATGTAGGCGAATACGAATCATCACAGTAGCTCAACTCTTATGCATTTTATAGCAGTAAAAATCATCCTAAGTATAACAGATAAGTTATTTCTACAAAGCAGCAGGTTCAAGTTATGATTATTACAGGTAGCAAAGGATGTGTCTGTGAGGCTCCACCATGAGTTGGAAAAAGTGGAGGAGAAACGCACCAAGACAGAGGAGGAGAACGAAAAGCTGAGACAGAAACTCATAGAGGTGGAAGTGACCAAACAAGCGCTGCAGAATGAACTAGAAAAAACCAAAGAGGTGTGTAAACACTTCCACACATCCATCACCATACATCAGAGGAGCACTAAATGTAATGTGTCATAAATGTCCACATATGAATAGTAAATGATCGATTAAGAAATATACACTCACCAGCCACTTCATTAGGTATACCTTAGTTGAACTTCAGCAGGTCATATTGACCATTCGCTTAGTTACTGCCACGTGGTTGGCTGAATAGATATTTGCATAAATCAGCAATTGAATGGGTATGCTTAACAAAGTGGCCAGTAAGTGTACATACACAAGTATACTCATGCATACATTAAGAACTCATAATTTAATTTCAATTGCAATGTCCTCAAATAGTCTCAAAAGAGGAGAGGAAGCAAGGATGTCCAGAAGAGTGACAAGAAAGCAGCACAGACTCCTACTGAGGTGAGATGCTGTTATAATTAAAAAATAATTATTTTATTTTGTGTCTGTTTTCACATTTTTGGCATAAACGCTTACCTTATCTAAACTGATGCGGATAATTGTTAGGAGGTCGTTCTCTTTGGAAAATGTGCTGTATCGTGTGATCTGATGTGTGACTATCTAATCCTGGTTCAGCTTTTTTTAAACAGGAACTGCAGCCTGGAGACTTTATAGACATCGCCTGGAGTTAAAATGCAGATGTATGGAGCAGTCAGGCCAAAGAATAAACAGCTTTTACCCTGCAAACTCTCAGGGTCCACACCTGATCCTCAAGACATTGTTCAGAGTTTGCGTATGAGCTTCTGTGGTATTATGTTGTATCAAATGTTTGGCTTTTCACCTCGGGCTACAATGTTTTAGCGAAAGCTGAGGGTTTTCAGAGCTGCAGCAATTTTGTTAGATTTGTTACATGCCAAGAATCCTCTCAGTCCAATGAGAGATAACCTTCTGGCTCAGAAAGACTGTGGCACAAAATCTTCTCTTCACTTTAATCTTAAGTCTTAGGTCTCAATGCAGAAACCAGCCTTCTTAACGATTTAACCAATTCAATGCACTTGAGTGTATACAGTTTGTTTTTCATCGTGTTTTAGGAGGACAATGAGGACCTGAAGTGCCAGCTAGCTTTCATCAAAGAGGAGGCTGTGCTTATGAGAAAGAAAACAGCCAAGATTGACAAGGAGAAGGACCGGCTAGAGCAAGAGTTGCAGAAGTACCGCTCCTTCTATGGTGAACTGGACAGTACCCACCCTAAAGGTGAGGCTGGGGGGCCACCTACCACGCGTGAGTCAGAGCTAAAGCTACGCCTTCGCCTGGTGGAGGAGGAAGCCAACATTCTCGGGAGAAAGATAGTTGAGTTAGAGGTAAGCGCAGACAACACTGTGTGAAATTTCTGAATGAAAGATCACGTGATTTTTGAACCCATCTCCCTTTTTCCTTACAGGTTGAGAACCGCGGACTGAGGGCTGAGCTTGATGACCTCCGCGGTGAAGGAGAGAGCGGTGGAGGCTCTGGTTGTGGAGCGATGGGTGGGCCGGGCACAGGCCGAGGCCTGGGGGATGATCTGACAGAGCTTAGACAACAGCTACAGCTAGTGGAGGACGAGGCAGAACTCCTTAGGAGAAACCTGGCTGATGCTGAGGAACAGAACAAGAGGGTGACAGCTGAGCTGAACAAGTTACGCTTCAAAGCTGGCACTCATGAAGGAGGAGCCAGGCATGGAGGAGGAGGAGGAGTTACGGGAGGAGCAGGCATTGATGGAGCAAAGGCAGAAGCCCTGCAGGAGGAGCTGAAAGCTGCAAGGCTACAGATTAATGATCTAAGTGGCAAGGTATGAAAGGTGTTAAACACTGACAAAAAATAAGCTGCTGATCTATTTAATAATTGTATAATTAGTGTAAATATATATATTTAGGTATTAATTAGTAACTGATCCTCTTTTAGCAAGACTATCATTCCCAATGCGTAAAATACAGATGATTTGTCACGCCCCTAGGCGTCTCATAGTGAAGCAAATAGTACCCTTCCACGGCCAAACAGTATAGAATTTTTAAGACTGATACTGATATCATTACCGATATACGCTACCAATACATTTATTTGCTAACAATACCACTATTTTAAATATACCGATACCAATATTTTAAAAATCCAGTATTCTGATATAACCATTAATATTTTTTTTCTTTCAGAAAAACATAAACACATTTCCTTAACAGTATGTAGTTCCAAATACGAGTGTTGATATCAGGGAAGGTACCCTGAGAGTACCCTCTCATCTCTTCTTTCCTTTCTTTTTAGTTTGTCATTTATTGGCCATTATAAATATTGATGCTGATAGATCTGCAAATAGCTAATATCAGCCAGTAATATTGGCCTGCTTGGTAAATCGGTTGGGTTTTTGTTTTGATCTGCGGTGAGGACCCATATGCAGACAATGTAAGCAGGAACAGAACTATAACAAAAGGCGAGCAGTTTATTCAGGCTGATTGGCAAAACAGTACAAAATAAGGAAACTGAACTGAAACGTGGAATTACACTGGAAATCTAAACTGGGAAAAACACTAGAACATGGGAAGCACTGGCAACATGGAAACTGAGAGACACAGACAGACAAAGGACTGAGACAATATATACACTGAGAGGTGAGCAGGGAAATGGAAACACATGGGAACACAGCAGCAACAGTTTAGACATAACAAGACAGTGGAAGCAAAACTGACACAATGCACATGAGACAAGGACTATCAAAATAAGACAGGAAGTAGCATGAACACTGACACTCAAGAGACTCAAGACACACAGAGAGAGGGAGAGACAAGACATTTTTACATGCACCTTTCACAGTTCTGCATAACTTTAAGCGTTTATGCACTTTAAACGGATAAAATAACTGTACAGTTTTTACAACACAGGAAAATTGCTCTTAAAGTCCCAAACCATTTTTTGTACCAGGTTGTAACATGTTCAATCCTGCTGCAAAGCTGGGTATTTTAACATTGCAGTCTATGAGGATTGACTTGCTTTTGGAACCAGCCTCAAGAGGCCATTCAGGGAACTGCAATTTATAGTTTTATCTTTCCACCCCGGAGGTGACTGCTTGGCCAAAACATCTAAAAACAGTTGTCATCTCTCTGCTGCCTCTTTCCTGTCAGGTAATGCAGCTGCAGTATGAGAACCGAGTGCTCCTCTCCAACATGCAGCGCTACGATCTGGCCTCTCATCTCTCTCTGCGGCCGAGCCCACGGGACAGCGACGCAGAGAGCGATGCCGGCGGCACGACAAGCGGTCGCCGTGAGAGCGACGAGGACTCCACCTCATCCCGCCTGCTTCCTCCTCACCGCAAACGTGAGGGTCCAGTTGGTGGGGAAAGTGACTCAGATGAGGTGAGAAACAATAACGGCAGCAGTCGCTGCCTGACGCCCACCCGGGGCCTCTACACCCCTACTGGGCCAGAGGGCGCCGCCTCCTCCGCCTTATCCCGCTTCTTGCCTGGTGGCCGGTGCAGCCTGCGTGAGCGGCAGCAGATGATAGACATCCGCGTGGAAGCGGAGAGGCTTGTTCGCACCATTGATAGGCTCATCGCCGATACTGCCACCATCATCTCGGAGGCGAGGGTCTACGTTTCAAATGGCGACTTAATGTTCGGGAGGTCCGGAGAGGAGGGTGGAGAAGATGACGGGAGCAGAATCAGAGAACATGAGCTGCTGTATCGCATTAACGCCCAGATGAAAGCCTTTCGAAAGGAACTGCAGGCCTTCATAGACAGACTGGAAGTGCCGAAACTAGAGGACCAGGAGGCAGAGGAGCCGCTGTCGGTGAGAAAAAGACTGAAATATCTCATGCGAGCATGTAAAATATCCTCGAGAGTTAACTGTTTTTCTTCCTTTTTCTCACTTTATCCATCCTCCCGTGTTTCTCATCTGTCGGTTTGCCGCTCCTTCCCTGTCCCAGATGTTCCAGCCAATCATTTTACTCATCCTCATACTCGTGTTATTCTCATCCCTCTCTTACGCCACCATCTTCAAGCTCGTCTTTCTTTTCACTCTTTTCTTTGTTCTGTAGTGCACACCTCCCTTTAACACACGTCATCCTTTGGTTTATTTTCCCTGCGTTGATTTTTTTCTTTCCATCCCCACATCATTTGTTGCCAAGGTAACCGACAGCACAGTAAAAGCTCAGCACTTACCGAGGCTGCACTCACATTGGAGGAAGTGTGGCCAGCTTCAGCACTGGAGTCTGCATTATCATAACACATTGCTATCCGCATAAGGCGCTCGAGACGGTGAGTTACAGAGAGGTGACACATTGCAGATAGCTAGTGGAACTCTTAACCTAATAATGCTCAATTTTAAGCCTTAATAATGTTTAAACGGTTAAATTATAAAAATAATTCACCCCTGTAAAGTTGTCATAAATTGGAAAATTTGCCATACAGAGAACAAACTGTAAAGTTGTAAACATGTTTATTTCTGCTAAATGTAATTAAGCATTTTAACGAAACGGACAATAGGGATTTTGTTTTTGTAACAGTCTCAGATAGCCATCTGTGGAGCTGCAACTCCTCGTAGGCTTCATTTGTAAGCACTGGAAGTGCCACCTCAGAGACTTATTGTAGTACAAACTTGCAGCATGACAGACATCATCAAAGAGTCCAGTTATATAATATGTCCTGTGCGTGTGTGTGTGTGTGGACATTTTAAGATGTGTGCCTGTTTGAATCATAAGAATAAATAACCCAGTTTTTTTTTTTTTGTAGTTCACGCTTCTCTGTGGGAGTAATAAATGTGGGGTTAAAGCTGACGGAGATATTTTGGCATATTAGTGCAGAACTTGTTTAAGCCAAAATGAAAGCCATGAAAGCCTAGAAATATAGCCCTTTGAAGTGAGATTCGGTGATCACTCTGGTTTATGAGTATGAGTAGATCGAAGACTTCATAGCTTAGAAAGCGTGGTTATATAGGTTTTATTCTGACTGGATGCAACCCGAATCACTTAGTGCTGCTTAGTACATTTGCTGTTGTAACAGGTCATGACAGGAGCTACCTCGTGTTTAATTTGCAGAACAACAATTGCTGTACCGCCCTGCTGTTGTTGCCTCAAAGTAAAGTAAGGTGAAAGTTTGTGTCCCACCCCTGAACTCCTGAAGGGCTTAATTATTCATTTGGGAACACAACAGGTGGAAGACCAACGCTGATCATCCCGAGCAATTTCACAGTGGAAGGAATTCTGATCATCATCATAAGAAGGGGTCAAGGATCCCAAAATTCCCAACAGGGTCTTGATTAGGGGTTGCTATTAGTAATTGATGGCGTGGCAGATGAACAGTAGCAACTGTCTAAAGATTTTCACCGCTGCAGGATTAGTCACAGCTTCAGGTTACTCCAGGTCACGGGATGAGATTGTGCATATTTTACTTCTTTGCACCATTTGAAGCATAAAGTATGTGATACCTCTACTGAGTGTGTAGCTTGATTGTTAGTTTGAAGTATTTTTTTATATTAAATCTCCACAAATTAGACGTAAATGCTATATTATTATTATTATTATTATTATTATTATGTGTTTTTGTGACTGTCTCCAATAAAGATATTACTCAGTGTGACACATTATTACTCACAGTGTCACCCGCACTCATTTGGCATCGCTTGGAAAAATGATTTGCAGCTGGGCACGGTCACAAGACAAAATCTGCCCAAGCGTCCGAAAGCAGAGTAGCAACAGAAAAGCTGATTGGTCGAGAGACTGCAGCAGCTGAAATAGCGATGTAAACACTTTCCCCTCTCTCCGCAAGCCCCGGTAATTATAGCAGGGATGCTGGTGACGACAGTTTGTCCTATCGAGACTTCAAATGCTGGAATAAATTTGACATTATGATATTTGACCTTAGCCCCACGTAAACACCGCGGAGCGGTATAAAGTGTGGGTACCCCGGCTGGAACAGAAGTTGTTTACCCTTTAGCTCAACGCTCCTCGAGGAGGAGGAGGAGGACAAGGGGGCCCTTTAATTTCAACCCGCGAGGGGGTTTTTTTTTTTTCTTTACGTAACACGGCGGAGGCAAAAGCGAGGGGGACGCCGCGGAGAGAGGCCAGTTGAAAAAAATTGGCGAGCAGGAACGGTTGAAAGGACCGGAGAGAGCAGGGACTAGACTGAGGAGTTACACCCGAGGGCAGAGAAAACTTTTATGTAGAGCCAGGTAAGAAAAGCTGTAAATTACTAAAGCGGAAAACTTTTTATTGCATTGTATTTATTTTTAATTAACAACATATAAATTTTTTTTTTTAAAAATACAAAGTGAATTTTTTTGTTTTCTTTAAACATTTATTCTGAGTCATGTTCAGTTTTATCATTTTTCTTTTGGCTTGGTGTCGAGCATACTTTCTGTCCCTCTGTGCCTCTCCTCTGTCCACAGGACGTGCAGTCCCTTTACTATGCATAGTTACAAGATTATTAATATCTCTACTCTTACATCACAGATGGGAGGGAAGTGGCTGGTAAATTCGGGCATTTTCTACCAGGATACTTGTAATATTGAGTGACGGCATCATCATCAACAACAATAACAACAACATCAGAGAAGCCTTGCTGTCTCAGTTTACCAGCAGTTAGGCGCTTGCTCTTGGCTGGTTTTAGGGAGTTTGCTCGGTGTCTTGAATGCATCTGAGGTGTTCCGCAGTTTAATCTCCAGGAGGACGTTTTTGATGTTGAGCCCCACTTAAGAAGCACTGAGCTTAAGTAGGATTTGAAGTGGTTCTTTAAAGGTCAGATGCAAAGGGATAATGATTTTTTTTAATCTTCTTTCTAATAGACTGATTTTTGTACATTTCTGTCTTTTAAATCAGCAAATCTTATTGTAATAATTATCAGTTATAGACATGACAGGTGGGTGTAGGATATAGGGTGGATAGAGCAAAATGCCCAACAGGTGACGTCATGTGTGCACATGGCCACCCTGAAATGTTTTTTTTTCTTTGAAATGCCGGGTCAGGCTGGAGGTCAAACTGACCAAGAGTTGAAACAGATGAGTGTGGCACTGTCGTGTAATAGTTTTGTCTACACGTGCCGCATTGGTAGTTCTAACATGCCTGTAGTTGTTGGTGAAGAATGCCAAAAGCGGCTGTAAATATCTGACCTTCCCAAGGATAGAAGTAGTCAAGATAATCCCAGATGAATGGGATTAAAAAAAAGAAAAGAAAAAACCTTGACTGAAAAAGTAGAAATGGGTTGATCAGCCTTTGATTTCAGTGTCAGAAACTCCATAACAAAACCAGATTTTGGGCTACTTTATATAGCAACACATTGAAATTAATCAAAAGCCCTTGTTGTCTCTCTTCCTCTCTTCTTTGACTTTTTAGTGTTTCCAGGCCATTAATCCTTCTGCCCCTTGCTTGCAACCCTTTGGTGACCTCTGACTGAAAAGTGAAACGGGAGAAAGGGGAGACAGTCACTTGAAAGAGTGTCTGGCTATTAAGCAGCCTGTTATGGCAGCTATAGATCTGGAGCGAGGGCTTGAGCACAGTGGTCGTGGCTGGGGGCAAGAGAGACCAGAGCTGATGGACAACTTTGACTCAGAGATGCAGGAGTGGGAGGACCAGCTACAGGACATCCAGAGGAAAATCGAAGAGGTGAGACTTTACATAAAAAATGCAGGACTGTTAAAGACTGTATATAAAATATGGAAGTGGGCGCTGTGATGTCACCCATTAGCTTGTGGACATGCATTTTGAAACCTTAGCTTTAGTACTGTGATCATCCCTGTTTTGTTGTGGAGCCAGAACTGACCTTATCTGGGAGAGAGTCACTAACCATGCTTGCTAGCATTAGCAAGGTGCATTAATGAATAATGGAAGGCTAATTTGGACACTTCATGTAACTGGTGAGTTTTACAGGGTCGTTTGTAGTTTTCCTGAAGGTGTATATTTGGAGGTCAGCTCTTGATAAAACATATTTGTTTTTGCTGTACAGTTGTGCAGTTTAACATGGGTCTGTGGGAGTTAACTTTTGGTGGCAGCCTCAAGTGGTCATTTGAGGAACTGCACCAATCTCAGGTTAAACTTAGCCAAAACTGATCTGTAATCACACATTGCATCAGCACAAACTGTCGATGTATCTACGCAGTATGAACTGAATAGATACATGCAGATTTCTACACACTTTGAGTCAGAGGGTGTAAATAGTACTTACTAATACTACACCCTACCAGGGTAGAAGTGCAAAAGTAAAATTCAGTAGAATGATTTTGTGATAAATGATGGTCCTAATATTTAATTTAAAGTGGAGTTATTACGTTTTTGTTGTTGTTTTTTCTTCCCAGAAAGATGTATCAATTATCTTTCAACATGACTACGTGTTGTGTTTCCAGTAAGGAGCTTTTGTGGTCCCTAGAGTGTGTGTTAATTGGAGTAACGTGTGTGTTTGTGCTCCATAATAAACTGTTGGCAGCACACAAACCGACTCAACCTCTTGGCCTTGTTGGAGCAGTGATACAGACAAATGTTAACAAGCTGATTAAACTGTGATGTGCTGACAGATATGCTGGACACACACACACACTATTTGAAAATGGATACCAAAGTATTGCACATTGCAAAGGGAAACAGATGCATGTCCGTATTGGCATTACATGCTTGCCAGAAATCTAAGTTAGAGTTTGAGGTGGTTTTGTAATCATTAATATTTCTGCTTTCCAGCTGTACAATGAAGTTCAGGCCCGCAGAGGAGCAAATGATATCGCCGCTGACAACCAGAAAAATAGCACCCCGTTGGAGTGTAACCTGGGTCACCGTGGCAATGGCCTTTTTGTGCCTGACCATCACAGAGAGAGCCACACTAGAGCTATAACTGTGCCACATCACTATAGTGACGGCTGCAGCTCCAGTGGGTACAGCTACCCTGTGACTCATCAGAACGGCTATGGTTTCTGCCACAACAGCGTCTCAGAGATTGGAGACCTGTTGCAGGATTATTTGGGGACGGGGAAACAAATGGGCCAGAAGAACAATGGAGCACGCCATGTGGTAAGTAGAGGAAAGAAATTCTCTTATTTCCCTTCCAGGTGCCTCATGTCGTTGGCATTTGCACGTCCGAAGGAACCCGATCGGTAAAAGTAAAAGTAGGTCTTTGGTCAGGAGCATATTGATTACAGTTCCCTGCAAGTCTGCTTACACAGACAAGCTGCCAGATTGGAGCTAGTTTCACATTCTGTCCCTACACCTGACAGAGCAGTGGAGAAGAAAGCCAAGATGTTAGACTCTTCCCACAACTCACCAAGTGCAACATGAAAGTACAGTAGATAAGAATAGATTCAGCTATGCTATATCGAGTGTTGGGGTTCAGTTTTGGTAAAGGTACAGTAAAGGATACCTTGCCAGTGATCTTCCAGCAAATATAACAGCAGCATGTTGATACAGGGTTATTTTTATGTTTCTTCTGATCTCTTTCAGCGCTTCAGTGACACAATCAAAGTGAGCCAGGACATTGCTGCATGCCAGGATGAGATCAGAAGAGGATCTGGAGATAAAAGGTAAGAGGCTGTATGTCTTCTCTCATCAACTCTTTATAGTTTGAGATGATTTTTGTGCCTTGTTTTGAGTTATTTTCTCTGTGTCGAAGCAGGCTTGGTAAAGAACAGTTTTTTGGCAGTTTTGAGGAGACTGAAAACAGAAAGAACAGAGTGTCTCACATGAGAAACTTCCCCCGCAGAGAGAGTTCCCCCAACAAAGAAAACTCAGCCAAGCCCCCTCTTGGACAAAGGGATGTTCCTTCTGCGCAAGCACGCTCGCAGCTCCAAGGCACACCCGAATCTCCCGCTCTGGACAGGAAGTCCTTCAGTGCAGGCATCCTGGGTGACAGGAAATGCAGCAGCCCCTCAGTTCTCAGGAAGTTTGGAGCCATGCTGCAGGAGAACGAGGGTAAAATGCTGACAGAATCAGGAGTGGTGACCCATCAGGGGCCGGCTCCAGAAGCAAAGTGTCCCACTCCCGGCTGTCAACGCAGAACTCTGGGAGCCACTGCAGTCGCCGGCAGGGTGCCCACCCGCGTGTCTGCCCAGAAGTGCCAAACGGATTCTGACGTGCTGACAGCAGAGATAGAGCCCAGCCAAGATCGGGGGTTAGCATTAGACCTTGGAAGGCAGAACTACAAGGATCAAAGAGGAGGCTACAGCAGTTCCAAAGGATCCCAGTCTGGTCCTCAGCAGTCTCAGAGGAGATCACAGGTGGCAGGGAGCCCAAAGATTAGACCCAGGGCTCACAGTGGGGCAGACAGAGATGGAGGACTGGCTCAAGGAGAGAAATCAAGGAAGGCTACAGTCGAGCAAGCGGAGCCCAAAACGGAGCACAGGGTTTCAAGTGCTCCCTCTGTAATCCAAAGGGGAATGTTATCAGGACAGGAGTCAGCTCATTATGGCCAGTTGAGGGATGAAGGACTCATTGAACTGCTGGATATGCTGGAGATCCAACACGAGTACAGCTCCAGTCCCAGAACAGGATACAAAGCCTACAGACAGGAGCCACAGCAGGTAGGTAAATTTCTGCTTCTTTTTAAGTATCAATTCGATAAACCAGTAAAAAACTGTGATACACCTTAACATGCGTACCGGTGTGTTTGTAACCAGGCAAACCAAGCTGAGTTGTCACCAGCCACGCCTAAAAAGAGCTTCTCTCGTCCTGCACGGCCGGCCAACCAGCGACCTCCTTCCAGATGGGCCAGCCGCACCCCTCCTCCCAGAATCACCGCCCCCTCAGGCCCAATCTACCGCCCACCAAGCCCACTCACTCGGCCCCCTAGCCCCATGACCAGAACCCCAAGCCCTGCGCTGAAGCACCGGCTTCTTATTTCCTACTCTCTTCCTACTGAGACCGTCATTATGTAATGTTCCATTCAAACTGAGCTTGTTCCCTTCCTCTTTCTTTGTAAATAATTTCTATCAAACGAGAGCGCTGCACACAAATGCTTCATTTTTGTTGTGAAATAAAACGCATCCACTACATTCTCCAGTGCTGCTGTGGCTTTTAAATCCTTCTGTGCCTAAACTTTACCAACACATCAGCATATCGGCTTTGTCGTAATCCTGCACCGTATCGATAAACTTCTTTTTTTTTTTTTTTTTTTTTTTTTATTTTTGGTGTTTTTTTTTTTTTTTTTTTTTTTTTTGGGCTTCCT
>VVHJ01045976.1:0-12890 GCA_015107715.1 Tylochromis polylepis
GCAAAAGTTTTAGGCAGGTGAGAAAAAATGCTGTAAACAAAGAATGCTTTCAAAAATGGAAGTGTTAATCATTTATGTTCATCAATCAACAAAATGCAGCGAATGAACAAAAGAGAAATTAAATCAAATCAATATTCGGTGTGACCACCCTTTGCCTTCACCACAGCATCGATTCTTCTCGGTACACTTGCACACAGTTTTTGAAGGAACTCGGCTGGTAGGTTGTTCCAAACATGTTGGAGAACTAACCACAGATCTTCTGTGGATGTAGGCCTCCTCACATCCTTCTGTCTCTTCATGTAATCCCAAACACACTCGATGATGTTGAGATCAGGGCTCTGTGGGGGCCACACCATCACTTCCAGTACTTCTTGTTCTTCTTTACGCTGAAGATAGTTCTTAATGACTCTGGCTGTGTGTTTGGGGTCGTTGTCCTGCTGCAGAATACATTTGGGGCCAATAAACAATCATTTATATTTCTGAAAGCATTCTTTGTTTACAGCATTTTTCCACACCTGCCTAAAACTTTTGCACAGTACTGTATATGAAGGTAAAGCACTTGTATTTTAGTTTGAGAATGTATCAGATCTCCTGTGATGCTGAGTACTAAATGTAGCTAAGTCACTGGAAACCATTTAAAGAATGACTGCCTTACTCTACTACTGCCCACAGGAGATTACTGTAGGTGTGGCATTTTGGTCCATCTCTCCTCGGCCCTCACTCACATAATAAAGACCACAAGCCCAGCAGGGGACATGGGTCAGTGTTATGCTGCCTGTCAACAAAACCTGCTGTGTGTCTTCAATGCAGCAGTCAGAAAGAGAGAGAGAGAGAGAGAGAGAGAGAGAGAGAGAGAGAGAGGGAAAAAAACTCGATGCAGATTGCAATGCTTTTTCCCACCTTCAGGTATTCTTTAAAGATGTTCATTTCAAATGTTTGACTTGTAATAAAGTCGTATTTCATCCAGAAGTGAAACTCCTGCTGTGAGTTTGTTTTGTTGCTATCTGCAGTGAGATTACTGTGTATACGTGTATGCATCCATGAGCGGCTCAGGACGGTGTGCATTAAAACATTTGAACAAATTCATTTTCTTTGAATGGACGAAAAGGCTTTCCTGCTGATTTGTGAGACACTGCCATTCATCACCACCAGATGGCCCAGTTTGACCAAAGCTGATTTCTGCTATTTCCTTTGTGGTTTTTTGGCCTGTCCTGTCCGGCAGTTTAGCAATCAGAATTGTTGTCTGAAGGCCAAAAAATGCCCAACAGATTTACTTTCCCAAGTGGACTATTATGGTATTTGCTATAATGGTCCACTCGATTAGAATTTTATCAGGGGTTTTTAATTTGGGTTATTACAATCACATCGGACAAGACCGGGGGACGGAAAAGAAAACCAAGAAAGAGAAGTTGGGGAGAAAGTTAACAGAAGAAGAGGGATAGAGAGAGGAAAAAACCGTATCAACAACAGTGACCAAAGTGGGACAAAACCACTTCTTTGCCAACAGGCTACAATATATCTCAGGATGGTTAAAACATACCCTCTTAGAAAAGCCCTGGCCAAATTAAGTAATTTACATGTATTTGATGGTGAGTGTCTCCCTTTTTATGAGGTGGGTCATCTTCTCTAATCTTTTAGAGTTTAGTGAACTCGGTAACCAATAGAGTGTGACACCCAAAAAGCATTGTTGGCTTCATGTTGAGGTTTACTGGCACAGAGCACAGAGAATTATTTAACATGATTACTTAAACTTTTGTTTTTTTTTAATGCTGCTGCAACCTAAAATGTCTGCTATGCTGAAGGTCTATGCAGCTACAATGTGTTGTCTTAGTTTATTTGTATAATGACAAAAACAAAAGAAGCTTGGCAAAGAATAAGGCTATGTGAGAGATTTTAAACTTTGAACTGTTTTGTATGGGCAAGTTCGAGGTTAATAAATCAGACACTGATGCTATAGTGGTGAAAACCTTTATATGGTCTGGGGATGTCTAACTTCTTTTATGTTGCGGGCCACATGGAGCGCACTTTGAGCTCCAGTGGGCCAGACCAGTGAAACTCCCCTTTGTATCATTTAATTACACTTTTGTTCCTTGTGAAGGATTAATGTGAGGAAAACAAATGCATTTTCAACAGTATTTCTCAGTTTTTCTACATGATAAATGTGTTAAATTACAGAAAAGTTTAGGTAGCTCATTGCATAGACAAATATTTTAGTGCGTATTTCTATAGTAGGTAGTGAAAAACAGGAATCTTGTTTTTGTATGGTATGGATGGTCATGTGGGAGGTCTTTAACAATAGAAAAAGCTGTAAAAGTATAGATAAAAGTTCTATGCCCTCCTTCATATTTTCCAAAGCCTTTCAGATTGGAGTCTTTGCTGGGCTGATTCTGGTACCCGGGGCTTATGTTAGACATCCCTGATTCTGACTTTTTATTCTATACCTATGTGATGCACTGGTCACATTTTTCAGACTCACTTTCAACCACTAGATGCCAGTATTGTTTGTCACTTAGTTTACATCTCTGTTGCAAATCACTTAATGTTGGCACATGTATATATACATACATACAGAATAAGTAAAATGTGTGTATAATAATCCTCATTTCAACCGAAAATATATTAAAAGTTTGACTTGTTTTCTGTAATTGTGGCTGGAACACATTTAGAAATGTTTTAATCACATTCGGTCACTCTGTTCCAGTGTGCTGGAACCAACCCTGGAACTGTTTTTATACATGAACTGTGACGATTTCAGTTGAAGGAACAACTACAGACTGATGATCTGGAAGAGATATGTCAGAGGCGAGAATTAGGAAAAATCAGTCCAGGTGTTATAATAAAAACAAAGAACACAAAGTAGCTGACCCACAGTATTGTAGACATCCAGTGTCTCAAGTCCATCAAAGCCTCATCAGGCAAGTCATATTAATTTTTTAAACTAACAAATATTAAAACTTAGGATATTTCCTCTCTCTATATATATTTGTTTTATGATATGAGTTGACACTTGTTATATAACATGTTACTCCTCCAGGCACTACTCATATACTCCTATACCTCCATTAATATACTTACAACATGATAAACTGCTTCTTGTCAGCCAGTGTGATCACGTTCACAAATTAAATCAATATTTGATTTCGTGTTTGTGTGAAAGTGTCGCTGTGATCAGACCCAGCAAAGCTGCTCAATGAGTTGTCCTTCTGGATTTAACAGCCTCTGTCATTCAGCTGTTTGTGGGGGTCTGTGCGGTGCAGCAGAGGATAGGTCCCCTTCCCTGTCCACCAAGTTGGATTCCTCAGCTTTGTGAGGGTCCTGTCTATAAATACCCCTGGTTTGCGTAGAGGCTGACAACCACAGACAGCTGCAGCCACAAGCCATCCAACTACGAGAGACTACTCAGGGCAAACTGAGCCACCCTGTGAGCGCTAAAAGTCCTGCTCTGTTGTGGAGAGCAAGTAGGGAGCCCACGAAACCCAACCAGGACACGGCAACAGAACAAAATGGCTGCCATGACTATAGATCCAGTGGAGCAACCTCGGATGTACCAGCAGACCCTGCTTCAGGATGGACTGTGTGACCTTTTAGAAAATGACAGATTTGTGGATTGTGTCCTCAAAATCCAGGACAAGGAGTTCCCCTGCCACCGCTTGGTTCTGGCAGCTAGCAGCCCCTTCTTCAAGGCTATGTTCCTGTCTGACTTGGAGGAGAGCAAGAAGAAGGAGGTTGTCCTCAAAAATGTGGATCCTGGGGTTATGGGGATGATCCTGCGGTACTTGTATACATCTGACATTAATCTGACAGAACAGAATGTCCAAGATATATTCATGGTTGCCAACATGTACCAGATCCCCTCCATCTTCTCTGTGTGTGTGTCCTATCTCCAAGAAAAGCTGGTGCTAGGGAATTGCTTGGCTATCTTCAGACTGGGGCTGCTTCTGGATTGTCCCAAGCTTGCGCTTGCCGCGCGAGACTTCATCTGTGAGCGCTACCAGGTTGTTGTCAGGGACCAAGACTTTCTGCAGCTAGCCCCCAGTGAGGTGGCCATCATCATCACCTCAGACGCCCTTAACGTTGAGCGGGAGGAGCAGGTGTTTGAATCCCTGATGGACTGGGTCAAGCATGACGAGACAAATCGGGTCAAAGATCTGCCAGAGCTGTTGCACTGTGTTCGCTTCAGACTCATACCTTTGGATTACTTCAAAGAAAAAGTGGAGCGTCACCAGTACATCTGCTTCAGCCAGGACATCAAGAAGGAGCTGGATCTCGTCAGGGATGCTCACAGAGGGCGGCTCCCTAAGCCGAAGAAGCCTGCAAGAGATGGGGCAAAGGGAGGTGAAGGCAGTGAGGATGAGGAAGATGATGAGGAAGGTTACCTGCCTGGTATACTCAACAACAATCCTCGCTTTGGGATGTTTGAGATGGACCTCATACTTATGATCAGCGACACAGGGACTGTGGCCTATGACCCGGCAGGAAACGAGTGCTTTGTTGTGTCAGAATCCACTGAAATTCCCAAGAACCACTGCAGCCTGGTGACAAGAGAGAACCAAGTGTTTGTTGTGGGAGGACTTCTCTACAATGAAGAGGACAAAGATGAACCATTCAGCTCCTACTTCCTGCAGGTAGTGTGTAATTTATGAAAAACATTTGTAGCTCTTTACAACCTGAACACTGACAATGGTTCCTATATTGTTTCTTTTAAAATATTTCTGGATTTTTTTGTATTTAATTCCTCTCACATCACCATTTTTATCCCTAGTTTGACCCAGTCAGTTCAGAATGGTTAGGGATGCCTCCCCAACCCGACCCACGCTGTCTGTTTGGCCTGACTGATGCTGAAAACTCCATCTTTGTTGTTGGTGGAAAGGAACTGAAGGAAGGCGAGCACGCACTAAGCTCAGTCATGATCTACGACAGACAGTAAGTTTAACATGCTCTAGTGAAATGAAAATTGCATATCTTATGTAAATTATGGCAATCTCTCTTGGAAATATAATTGTATACAATAGTAAATATAATTTGTTTAAACTTTGACCTTAAAATTCAAAATCATCAAGTCTGAATATGCGAATAAGCAACCCCTAAGCCTCGTTTCTTCTCAGAATCACAGTTTGCATGAGTCACTCACTTTGTCATCTGCAGAGTCCGTTCATGATGGTACATGTTCTTCTTCATTTGCACATCTGCACAGGTCATTCAAATGGGGAGAATCTGATCCCCTGCCTTATGAAGTGTATGGCCATGGAACTGTATCACACAAAGGTCTCATCTACGTCATTGGAGGAAAGTCTGAAAGCAGGTAGGTGTGCTACAGACTTCATGATCATGTCGGTAGAAATAAAAGAAAAGTCATTATTAAACCTCATTCAGCAGTCTCATAGTTTTATTTTATTTTATTATTTATTTATTTGTTTTTTGTTCTGCTGGTTTTGTAACTCAGTGTATACCTTTGGATAAACAGAACTTTTAAAGTCTGTGGTGGGTGAGCACAGTTTTTCATTTTTTTATTTTTAATGGGGCTCAGACTAAAAACCAACCAAATAAATAAATAAATAAACAGTCCTGGCTCCTACAAATTCAAAAACATCAGAAATACCCACTTCTTTCAAATGTGGGTCATTAGGATTAGAACATATATGATGAAAGTTATTGATGAAATCAATTAATCCATTTAAAAAAGTATTATTTGTTTGCGTGTGTGTGTGTGTGTGTGTGTGTGTGTGTGTGTGTGTGTGTGTGTGTGTGTGTGTGTGTGTGTGTGTGTGTGTGTGTGTGTGTGTGTAGGAAGTGCATAAGAAGAGTCTGTGTCTATAATCCCACTAAGTTTGAATGGAAGGACCTGGCCCCTCTGAAAACAGCCCGCTCTCTGTTTGGTATCGCCGTCCACAACGACCAGATCTTTGTAGTAACAGGAGTCACAGACTCAGGCCTCACCAGCTCTGTGGAGGTCTACGACATTGCCAGCAACAAGTGAGACAATGTTTTATTATATATATGACTCGCTTTATTATATATATATAACCCACTTTATCTACTCGTAACAAGGGAAGCATCTGTCCACATTAGTGAAATGACTCACTGAGCATGAACAAGAGATCATTAGATCATAAAACTCTACTCATGGTACAGGTAGGGGTGTCATTCAGTATTAATGAAGCTTGTTTAACACCATCACGTCCCCGTGTGTGTTTGTGTCTGTGTGTGTATGTGCCTTTATTGTCCTGTTATTCCAGGTGGTCTGAGTTCACAGAGTTCCCTCAGGAGCGCAGTTCCCTTAATCTGATCTCAATGGGGGGGTTCCTGTATGCTGTGGGCGGCTTTTCCATGATGCCCAGTGAAACCAGCGAGGAGCCCGTCCCAACAGAGATGACTGACATTTGGAGGTGAGAGCCTACCACACATAACAAGTGAATGTAAGGTGACCACAATGGCAGAACAAAAAAGGAGGAGAATCACTTTATACAAACAAATTATCATTTTAGTGATGAAGGAATGTTAGTGAGTGAGTTTTACTAAATGATTTCATCCAACAGCAAACTTCTACTCAGACTCCTTGTAAGAGTTTAAGAGTGAAAGAATGTTTTTAAAGTTTATAAAGTGGCTGTGTATCTGCTGTTACAAAGGCTTATATTAAACATGTCCAAAGTTTTAAATAATGAAATCATGTACAAACAATCCTTATGAGCCAAAGCTAGGGATTCAGACTGATCTAAACACTCAAATCCAGTTGTTGTTGGTTTGTTTTTTTTCCTCTTCACTCTGCATGATGAAGAGAGACACACGGCCCGATCCGTTTCACTCAGCCTGATTGGCTGTAAGCACAGAGGCCCCACTGTCCTGCTGTTCAAAATCTCTGCTTAGGAGGGGCAGCTGATGTCAGACAGGGGAAAGGAAAGGAGCTTGTTTTACATAGTGGATGAACTGACAGGCGACACCAAGGTGCACTATGGGATAAATGAGACTTATACAAATACAACAACTCTGAATAATGCAAAGTTAAAATGCAAGAATAATATTCTGGAGTTGTAAATGAGCATGATAGGTCTATGTTAATTCTTTATGGTGGTCTGAGAAGCCAACTGCTCTTATAAGGTCTGTGCTCCTGTTTTTTTCTGTATTTTCAGTAGCATTAACAGACACTTCAGTTAATAGTAAAATGGACATTTCAGTTTATATTACCATTCACAGGCATTTCCTTTCACTGTAACTCATTAAATTAATTTCTTTATGCCTTTAAGCATACACGTCTATACAGTTACAGCCTATCTGGTATTTGCTCAAAAATTCTTCATCTTTTTTATAATCTGTACTTAGTACTGGGACACTTAATTACTGGTACTTGTCACCAAGTGCTTGCTCAAAGGGGATCGACTGATTGTTGAGGTTTTCTCTGTGTTATTATAGAGTCTTTACTTTATAATATAAAGCACCTTAAGATAACTGTTGTGATTTGGTGCTAAATGAACAAAATTGAATTGAAAGCAATTTTCAACCAACACTTCACATACAGTGAAGATGATTATTTTAGCGATGTGGGAGAAATCTAAACATACTCCATATTCATGGATTATTTTCCAGGGAATTTTGGTAAATTATAGCAAAGAAATTACTTTTGAAAATCACAATGTTTAGACCATTTTATATGTTTTTAAACATTTCTTGAGGTAAGGTTTCAGCAGCAAAACACAATCTGAGGCCACACATCAAATAAGATAAAGAGATCATGTTAAGGTCCTTACCCAAACATATAGACCATTTTCAAGTCATACCAGGAAAATCGCTGAATAAATAATAAACTTCATTTATGTTCTTTCAATTGTCAGCAAATCCCACTAAAGAACTTGTGGAACTAAAATAAAAACAGTTTACCGAAACTAAAATTTTGACATGTTTTAAAGATTTGCATCTAAAGCTAATGGACTTGGACTTGCTAATGGTACATAGATGTTGATTAGGATCTTTTCAAAACATTTGTTGTCAGGTACAATAATGGCTGCTGTCTACGGTGCTGTTAATAATAGCTTCATTTGATAAACAGCTGTCAAGAATTCCTTTTGTGCCTAATCATTCTGTCTAGATGAAAATGATTGAGATTGCATTTGCTATTACTGTATGCTTTCCTAAGATGCTATGAGGGGAACTCAGCACTGACTTATTTATCTTCTCTACAGATATGATGAGTCAGACAAGTGCTGGACTGGGATACTGCGTGAGATTAGCTATGCGGAGGGATCCACTATTCTTTCAGTGCATCTCAACACTCTGCGCCTCACCAAGTTATAACTGTACCAAACTGTTGGCGCCATGAGGTGAATCACGTAACTTTAGTACTGTGTTAAACGGATGTATTGATTAGCTGAGGGTCAGAGAATGTTTCAGGGTAACGAGTGAACGTGGTGCCAGGGGATGAAAAAGAGTGTTATGGAATAAGCATCAAAAGAGTTTTATCTCTGTTTTGCAGTAGGGGGAGACAGATACATGCTGGAGCAGGACACGACTTAGAACATCGCACAAAAATGTATTTTCTAATGCTAAAGTGTTCCTTTGTACTTGTTTTTGTAATATCATTTCTTGATGTTTATTATCTGTAATACTTCATTTTAATAGAAATAAAATATCGGATGATTATCTTGCTTTCAGTGTTGTGTCTCACTTATAAAGCATGAACAATGCCGGAGCCATCCCATCAGTGCAAATGGTTTTATTCAACTTCATTCAATATTTTGTTCAATAACATCTTTACATGGCAACACAACAGAGACACTGTCAACTTTAGACTGACAGTTAGCAAATATCACGAGTAAGGAAGTACTTTCAAATGTAAACACTTAATTCCAGTTGACACCTGAGCACTAAAGAGCATCAGCGTAAAACACACAAGAAACCAACTCTTTATCCTTACAGACAGTATCTGCATTACTAGCTCCCAGTCTCGGGTACTTTTAGGTGAGCTTTACCTCAGTTTCAGTTTACAACACACACACCACAAGAACCAAAACTGGAACTAAAGTAAACACCAATGTGACTCTGATGGAATCTGACGCCGGACATGTGAGCATACAAAACTCTTTTCTGAAGAAAATGTGTTGCGTTACTAATGTGACACCAACAACTGATGTCTTTTAGCTTTATAAATTTTACTTACATCAACGCAAGTCGGTGAGCCCCAAAGCCAGGCAGGCGGAGCTCGATGCTAGCATTTATGTAAACGTGCTCCCTGTAACAGCAGGTGAAATGTTTACCATGTTAATCTCACATCTCTCAATTAGCACTAAACACAAACGACAGCTGAAGCTATAAGTGTTGCCTGTATTTGGCCACAAATTAACTAAATGGCTAAATAAATCCATTGACCTGATTATGAAAAACACTGAGTATTCATGTTGTTACACTTAAACCTGAGGGGAAACGTGAACGTCTCAACTAATTTTGATGTACGAGGGGTGATTTTTTGTTTTTCTAAAATTACTCACCCATCTACATTGTATTGATCTCTGTATTAATGCATTATTAGGACCACTGTTAGCTGAGTGGCAGGTCGGTGCCAACAAACTCTCTGCCAGGCATCACCTCAGCTGATTCAAGTCACTGAAGTGGACGTCTACACCGTGTTTGTGCCATTGTATAAAGTTTTAACTGACAGTCCAAGAAGTTTCAGTGTATGATATTCTGTTATTATATTTTTATGAATAGCATTCATTTTTATGTATCTCTCTGTGTTATGCACCCACACGTTTTACAAATGCAACTTGCTAGCAAAGCCTGCTTGCATTAGTTAATAACCCTTGTGTAAAATGGTCACTTTTAGCTTCAAAACCCCAAAATGGCAACAGCTGTAAAGCTACAGTTGAGGCTTCAGAACAGGATGGCCACCTCCATCTTTTATATACAGACTATTGTTGGGACCAGTGGGAAAAGTCTGGGATCCATGAGCATGCCAATCCATGTTGTAAGTAACAAGATATTTTACAACTAATGAAAACTTTGACCCGCTTGTCTCACTAGAGGAATAAAATAGATGAATACATTTAAAATAAATGCAGTGGAATAAACTATCCATGCAATCCAGTTAATGGAAGTAAGTTGTTGTTACTGCGTATTTATTTACAATCTTGTAGGTTGTGGATTAATGGAATACAGCTGGTCCATCTGTTATCTGACTGTGCACTCAGACAAAAACTAAAAGCCTCTGTAATCTCAACTGAATTTCACGAGCAGGAGCCTCAGTCTCTCCTCTGGAATGTTAGCCGGCAGTAATTCAGCAGAGTATCCCCTGAATAAAAGTGTCATAGGCAGCAGTAGGAACCTCTACTGCGCTGCCTGTGCTTTAGATTCCTCCTCTGACACTGCTGTTCACGGCAGCCTGACACAGTCACTAAAGCTGTTTCCATTGTTCCCTTAAGCAACATGTGCCATTAGTGGTTGGAGACCTCTTGTGTGACACACCCTTTTGATAAACATCTTGCAGCTTGTCTCTGGTGTTATTGATCGGAGGACATGTTGCAGCTAAGAGTCCCATTTCCTTTGAATTCACTTCAGTGTCCATGAGGGTTATGAAGAGCTTTCTCTCTGCACTACCACGTTACTGTAGTTATTATTACACTGAGGACCAATTTTCCATAATTTGCCTGTAGCCTTTTCCAGTTCACTCATTATATGATATCAACAAAGCACTAATATGCAGTATGAACCCATCTGTACATATTTCCATATGACATTGGCTTTCATACAAATATCAGAAACCCGACTGTCAGTGCAAATCTCCCTAATCAAATGCATCTTATTACAGCAGTTTTACCTTTCAATTCTGGCAAGAAAAATTCAGTCTCACTCAATTTTTGACAGGCAATCGCTAAAAATACTCAGTAACCAATATCGATCCTGTGGCAACAGTGTATGTGAGCCACACATTCAGTGCTTAAGGATTAAATCAAGAAGCGACAGTAACTTTTGCTGGATATCAGATGGATGAGAGGCGCTCCTGACATGCAGATGTCCGGCGTGTTGTGGGGCTGCATTTGGTCATCATGGTGATCTGGGTGCTGAAGTTGTTGCCGTTGCTGCCCATGGAGGGCTGTTGGTACTTAGTATCAGCACCCAGAAACCTCTGCAGCATCCATCTGCGCCACTTACGCTTAATCTCTGACTGCACCTGCAGGACAAGCAGAGAGGTAGACAAACAGAATGAGGAGCATCGTTAAGCAGGCATGAAACACAGGATTTAGCTGATTTATCTTAAAGAGCTTTGTTTTGTTAGAATTGACTCACCTCTCCATTTAGAAAGCAGTATAAGACAGCAACCACAAAACCCTGTTGAAGAGATGGAAAAAGAACCACACACACCGCCTTGTAAGAGCTGCTGTTGCAAAGAAATACCAGTATGATCGCACAGCTGGGGAAACACTCAAAATACTTGCGTATGAATAATGATGGTAAAATGATGACCAACTTCAGGCTCAGACAGCAAATTTATCATCCAGATCCCCTGGGAAATGTTCCCAGGAGATATCACTCTGAGCTACAACGGAGCTCAGAGTGATATCTCAAGTATTGAGAATCCTTTCCATTGCACGGCTTCTATCATTGCACTTTGCTCTCAGAGTTTACTTTCAATTTAATACTCAGCAAATGAGCAAACTCATTATTCAAGCGTACAAAGTTAAACATGTCAGCAAAACCAACCATTCATTTGCTTCATCAGACAAACTATCTTCATAAAACTTTGCAATCAAACGAAAGGATGTCCACTTGTGGCAGCAGTTCCATCTAAAACGCGATATTTCAAGTATAAAATCCAGTAATTCATCTATAAGTAGTGCTGCCTGCTTCTGTGCACCATTTGGAAAGTGTTGCAGACTTAATGCAGTTTTGGGACGTTACCTGAAATGACCCCAGAATAAGATCGAACACCATCCTCAATTGTGGGTGAATGTCCTCGGGGATGAAAGCAAAAATAATGTAGTTTATGCCAAAGAGAGGAATCAACAACAGAGTTGATTTAGCCAGTCTCCTAAAAACATGAGATGGGAGGAAAAAGAAGCAAAGAAAAGGCTCGTGTTCAGTCCACAAAGGCTAGAGTCAAGGATCTGTCACTGTTCAAGAGTGCTTAGTCAAACTCAAAACCTAACAGCAGCAAAATTAATTAAATTAGCATCACCTGATAGGAAGTGACTGCAACCCACACTATGATCAAGATGCTGACATTTTGCACTGAATACCTACGAGTATTGATTGGACTCCTTTCTTCCAATGTCAGGGCAATTCATCTTCTGCCGCAAAATCCGGATGATACAAATGAAGAGGAAAAAGTTCACCTGCCACGAAAGTAGCAGAGTGGTTAATTTTGCTTTAGGCTGAGACTGGAATGTTAGTCACAAAGAGGTGCTCTGACTCACAAGTATGGTGATTAAAATAGGGGTTTTGATGATCCACCAAGGGCCGTCATCAATTGTCTCCCAACATCTGACAGGAAAAAAAGGAAATGCAAACAGAAAGTTCTTAATAAGAGATCATTAAAAAAAAAATCACTGGACTGTAAATAGAGGCAGCGAAATTGCTCCGAAGACCAGCTGTTAATCTTTGTAATGGGTGAAAGAAGAAGCGCTTTGAATGTCTCTTAACTATTCATGAAGACTACTTAAAGAAATTACATGAAAGCTGACTAAGAGTTTGTTCATACCAAATGCAGAAAATCATTACAATTGTACAAACTCTGTTTTTGCCTTATATTTCCATGTATGTTTGCATGCTTTGATAAGTCTGTGAAAGGGCAGCTGAGAATCAGGGGAAGACCAGATTGACAGCCAGGAAAGACTGCTGACAGGAGGGAATAGACCCTAACGGGGCTGGTATGGGTTAGCGCCTCATATCAGCAGGACCCAGCGCTT
>VVHJ01045981.1:0-13713 GCA_015107715.1 Tylochromis polylepis
AGCCTTGTGGGAGTGTCTCCCAAGCGGGTCATGGACCCCCTGTTGATCCTCTACCTAATCACACGAGTCCAGGTGTGAAAACGGGTGTGGGTCTCAATCAGCCAAGGTTTCGGGTGACACCATTGTGAGACCTATCCCCATTCTATCATGTGATTACCTGAGGTCAAACGGCCCAGGATGTGAGTGGGCGTTAAGGCATCTGGGAAGGGATCTCAAAACTGGATTATAGATAGCAGACAGTTGGTGTCGTAAACCACCTCCTCTGTTCAAGGATGGTCGTTCACAGTGGACATAGATGGCTTCTTTCACTCCCACACTCCCACAAGGCTTTAAATTCTGGGACTCTCCACCATTTGCTCTTAGAACTGAAGAAGCTTCTCGGATGAGAGGTGAAACGTTTTCAAGAAACTTAGAGAAGTCCAGACGCTTTTCTTTCCAAGCTCCTTAGACAACTATCACTGCAGCTTAGAGATGATTCACAGAAAAAAGATCTTGAGATGAAGTTTGGAGCGTGTTTGAAAGAGGAAGTTCTGCTCCCTCAGATTTTCTCTGTGGCTGAGTATTTCTGTTATTTTAACCATCACTTCCACTTTCCCCACACCGTCCAGCAATTTTTACAATTTTGATGTCACCCCATTATCAAAGATCAGGGAAAGAAAACTGTAATTGTGTCATTCTGCCTTTGAAATCTACTGTACCAACTCTCCTCCCCATCATCACCACATCCGTCCGGGTGTCAGCGACTCTCAGATTATCCGTCCACTACACTGCCTTTCTTATGAAAACATCAATGAAACTCAATCAGTGCCCCCCACCTGACCCCATCAGAGTCTCGTTTTTTTTATATAAAAAAATTATCTTGATAAAAAGAAACAAGGTTTTGGCTTTAGACGACGCCACAAGTGGTGCCCTCCCACAGTGGGTTTACAACCTGAACTAAAAACCTCTAGATTTCGATTCAAGTGCCTGAAACTCAAATTCACAGTATGAAGGTAAAAATTTTTGCACAGCGTCATTAAATAATCAAACAAACTTGAACAAAAATGTAATACCCCGTCTTTGGTTGGTTTCACATGAAATGATCACAAATAAAGAAGTCAAATGTAAGGAGTCAACTTCAGTAACTTCCTTAGATTCACTCCTTTTTTGTCTTTTACTTCAAACATTTATTTGCAAAAATAAGAAAACACTTATTGTCCTTTGCAGCTACTAAGTCATGATATACTAACAGTGCTCAAAATAATGTTTAAATTATAGTATTCATTGGAACCAAGGAAATTTAGATTGAATTAAATTCATCTTAAAACTCTTATAGCAATTTCCACCCCGTCTTCGACTAATCTGTACAAATAAACCGTCTTCAGGGACAGAAACAGGTGGTTGATTTTATCTCCCTCTCTTTGAAAAATGTGTAGTTTCAGCTCATGGAAACTGAGTCCTGACTTTGGTTTGAACCATTTGAAAAACATCTAAAATCTTCTTCAGTCTTCACCCCAAAGACACTAAACCTTCTCACTCTGCAGCTCTCATTTCTCGCTCCTCTATTATACATGTTCAGGGTGAGATTTAATTCCTATATTCAGTTCAAGCTGCTCACCGATGATGACGGTGTTGTCGTCCGCGACGAGCATCTTGCTGTGGACGTAGATGAGCTCAGTGACGAGCTTCCCCTCCAGATCAGCGTGAGTCCTCAGACCAGCGATGGAGATGTAGTTCATCCAGTTATCTCCCACTGCAAGCAAACAGCATACAGTTACAATCACATCATTATTTTAGCTGTTTGGGGGTTTTATGACTGAAATTGTATAGAAAGAGCAGAAAACATAATGCACACCGTCACCTAGTGTTTGCTCATAAGGGACTGACTGCTGTGCTTCTCTGCATAATACTGTAGATTATTTATCTTACAGTATAAAGGTGTGAGTTGGTGACACACAAATGAAACTGAAGTGAGCGAGGGAACTACGAGCAAAATAAAATCTCAAAATTTACTCAGGCAAGAGTGGCATTGCTACAACTACAACTGCAGTTTACAGGAAAACATTGCTGAAGTACACACAGCCGAGTTACTGTAACGCTCGGTTATGCTCCTGCTGGAAATCTACGCTGTAACTGGAATCCCGTTTTCACACTGCGCCGCAATCACTTGACTGGCGTGGAAGGTTGCGTTTTAGGGATAAAAGGAGTTTCTGGTTACTACGCAAGTTAGGACGTAGCTTTCCCACAGAAGTGTAAATCAAGCTTTAGGCGTTACTGCACGAATATACAGGATAAACGGGATTTGAGATAAAAAAGTTAGCGCTTACTTACTCTCTTTCCTGAGCTGGGAAATGATGGAGTGGTCTCCTCTGTTCATGGTTCTGCAGGGACAGAGAGACAGAGGAGGATTAGCAGCAAGTCCACATTCCACACAACACAAGGCTTTGTGTGTGTCAGCATGTTTGAACAGGAAGTGCTGCGTGTTTACTCAAGACTGCAGGCGAGACGATAAACACCTCAAAAAAAAGAAAAAGGAACGGCACGCAGGCACACGGCACCCACACACATGGCAGATTTAACAGGTGTGTGGGTTAAAAGTTAAGGTGTGGCAGTAACACATCATTGGTTCAGGGATTTCACCTGGCTCATTTCTTGTTACTTACTCACACACACAAACACACCTGTAGTTGAAGTGCATGACAGCCTGGATGGCGCTGCCTCCTCCGGTGTTGATGTCTCCTTCGAAGCCCGGCAACAGCGGCGTCACCACGTAAACGCGATACTTTTTACCCTCCCTAAAAACCACAAATAGAAAATTATTAATACGCTGAAGCGAATTGTGTATAACATTTACTTAACACCACATTTCAGTGTATTTACGAAGCTTTGCACATTATTTTAGACTGTTTTGTCTTCATGTGATGACGTCCAATGATTGGCAGCTTGTCCCTCAACTGCAGAGTTAGCATTTAAGATGCCAGGCTTTAAATCTTCAGATGGTGATTAAACATCAATCTGGCAACCTTATCAGAGATGCCATCAAACAACGATCAGTGACTCCCGGACCAGGTTATCCTAAATATCCAATAGCTCGGTAGAGGGTTTGATTCGTGCGTCGCTCGCTTCCTAAAGGCTATTTTAATGAGACAGTTCAGTAAGTTGAGGAGGAGGAAGGGGTACTTCAATTCTTCTAAACGTGAATATAAAATCATAATGATCGTCTAAATAACTAACAATTTTATGAAGACGGAAGACAACAAGCAGTCCGTGATCCAAAACGGACATTGCTCTTGTGCACAACTTTGACTTTGACCCCAGGAAGTTGGTGCAAAAACGGATGCGTCTTCTCAGAAGCATAAGCGCAGATAAAAGACGTATCTATGTGGGTAAAAAACATGCATCTGCTATAGTGTAAATGAAACGATTTGATTAAGAATTTGAACTTTAGAGTGTGTCGATTTTAAAGATCTTTAAATTAATTATGCCACATATGTTTTCCTGTGTATGCATCCATGAAAGCTGGGATGTTTATCAAAAACACATCCTGGACTGTTTATACACTGAAGCTACAGAGAAATCGGGTCAGGTTTGTGTTTTCGGCAGGATGGAATAAACTCATGCTCCCGCCAACAAAACATCACAGACAGGAGAACTAGCAAAAAGGAGCTCTTCACAGCAACCGGGTCAGACTGGGTTCAGTCTATTAAACATGTAGAAGGTGCACAGAGCAACATAAACACCGTTTCTGGGAAATAATTTCACATAAAGCCAGAGCGAGTGCTGTGTCCACTGGAATGTTTTTACTCTAAAGACACACAGCAGCCACACAAACATTGACAAAGTGTGTGTTCTTTCAGCGTTACACCGTGCGTGTGCATGCGTGTTTTACCTGTACGCTTGAATGATGCGCTCTGCAATCGCGTCTCCTATCTGGTTGAAAACATATTTGTTGTCGGCGCAGCTGATGAAGAACTGATTCTGGGAGATAAAAACAGAAACGTTCTTATATTCTGCACAAAGGTCATAAATATTTCCTGCACAGTGAAGAAAAGTCTCTTTTAAAACAAAAGTGAAATGTTCGTATGGATATTAAAGCATCATGCCGCGTACACAGTCCTTGATTCTGCGAGACTATGAAGCCAATAGGAGGCTAAAGCTTTAAAAATCAAGTGGGTATCCTCCTATTTTGTAGCTTTTAGAACTGAATTTCTATTTTTGTTGTTATACTTCCACTTCAGGGTGGTGTTATATCTGTAAAAATGAATACCTCTATGTAGATGAAGTGCTGGCTGTTCTTGATGACGTGGACGTAGGCACTGTGGATGGACTCCTCATGGTATTTGATGCCAGCAGACCAATCTGAAGCTGAGCGCAGGATCTGAGGGAACACAGATCACTGATGGGGTTTCCTTTCACTCAGAGGACACTTCACGGACCAGATTTATTACTTTTCTGTGTTTATTTCAGCTTCAGCTTAGTGATTGCTAAACATTTACAAAAGGTGAAAACTTTTCCTTGTGAATATATTTGGTTATCAGCTAGTTGTATTCCCATTTATTCCCATATTTTGATGTTATTCTGCTTAATTTTTCTATGCTGGATAAGCTGGTGTGGGTTAGCAGATAAATTACAAACAAATAACCATGTGGGAAATTTAAAACATTTCCCATTATTTTGTCTTTGTTTATGTTTTGGAAACCTCTGAACTGTATCTCAGATGATATCGTTCTGTTGGTTTAATTTGAGCGTGCTTGTCAGCAGGTGCTGGTGCATTTTGCAATTGACCGTGAAGCAGCTGGAATGAGAGCCAGCACCTCCAAGTCTGACCTCGTACAGTTTCCAAGTACGAGGTCTTGGTTCTCTGCCAGGAAACACTGGATTTCTACCTCTGGGACAATCAAGATCTTGATCACAAGTGATTTGGCCGAGTTCTTGATCTACCTGTCAATCAACATTCCTGCCCTCAACTATGATCATAACCAAAAAAACGCCATGGTTTCAAGTGATTTAAATGAGTTTCCAACACTGGGTATCTCGCATCTGCCTTTCAGATCCCAGACTGACCACGAGACAATACAGCCAAAAACTACGAAGCTTAATTGAGATGAGTAACTGAATATTATCTTCATGGAAATGAAAGGATACACGTGCAAAAGGAATCATGTACAATAGAAACATAAGTGGACCTAAGATGGAGCCTTGGGGGACACCACAAAACAACATGTCAGTTCAAGTGGCAAAGTTATGGCCTAGTAATTATGAAGCTCCTGTCTGAAAAGTGAGAAACAGGCTGATCCAGACACAACAAACTAGATCATAATGTGTATATTACAGTATATACACCAATGTTTGTAGTTTAAACTTTTTACCATTAATGTAAAACTAATTAATTCACAAAAGATAGAGGCACATAACATAAACCAGAGGACCATTAGCAAAGCCAACAACCCCCTCCCCCAAAAGTAGCACAAGTAGCCCACTACTAACCTGTACTTTGGTGGGGATGCAGTTGGGGACTTGGTATCGCTGTTCTCCAGCGGTGGTGTGAGACTTGGGCAGCAGATATGGGTATGACAGGGAGCGATACTTTGGCTTCACAAGCTGGTAATGCAACAGAAAAGAGCTCTCATCAACTTTTTCTTCTACGGTCATGGAAATCAAGCAGACTTTGTTTAGTCCAAGTAAGTTCAACCAGGCATCAAATAATCTTTGATCATAACTTTCCCAGTTCTTTCATTTTTATTCAGATTGAAGCAGCAGCAGCATGACCCCCTACCTTAGTGAAATTCCACCGCTGGATGAAGTGTCTGGCCACATCACGAGCCGCTTTCCCATGAACCACTGAGGCAATGTCATGCCAAGGCATTCTGGGAGTTTTATGCCTGTCTATGAAATCTAAAGAAGCAGAAACAGGAAGTTCAAACATGAAGAAAAGTATCCTCCACCAAGAGTGAGACCATCAGTGGCGTGCTTACCATCGAAAGGCTTGTCCAGCTGAATCCAGTCCTTGTGCACAAAGTTGCAGTAGTCTTTCCCGTGCCAGAACCGCGTGTTTCCATGCAACTCTCTGACCCCCGCAGCCTCACTTTGCACTGGGTCACAGGCTAAAAAGCAATTGATATTGATCAATTATCTATCATCAAAAGAAGACAATGAACTAGTCTTATAAAAGCTATTTCAGCGAGTTCAACCTGGTATGTTCATTTTTGATCAATTCTTATACTCATTTCAAACTATTATATGGTCAATATATAATAATAACAACACTCTCTTCTTTGAATATTTCAGTTTTCCTGACGTTGCACCTGTGCTGTTTGTACGACCCAGCATTTTAAACATGGTGGGATTTTCAAAGATATTGCTGCTGACAGGATAACACTTGAACCAGCACAAAAAAACAAAAAAACAAAAAAAATGCACATCCAAGCACACACCACAGTTAAACTGTATATCAAAGATTGATGGAGCCACCATGGTAAGTGAGATTTATTGTCCATAGTGATACAAATAAGGACCATATTTTAATAGTGGCCATGGATCAACAGAGGCCATAAACTGATCTGGAAAGTGTTTACTGAGGTCATAGATCAAATGAAAAGTACACCTCATACAATCAGACTGCTTTTTGTAAATAAAAAAAAAAGCCAGCCATTTAAAAATAAGACTGGTTTAATGCATTTACACAAGCATTGGCCAAGGTAAAGACCCCACAATATAGACATGGAATTAGGTGTAGTTTTTATAGGCGGTGTGTGGTTGCACAGTGTTTCATAAAAACATGTAATGCAAACAGCAAACAGAAATCATTGTGTATGGCTTTCAGATTGAACTTGCCCCTGCTCGTACCACATTAAGCAGCTGGCTGGTTACTTTAAGGCTATAAGAATAGATCTTAGTTGCCTAACAAAGCAAAAATAACGACTAGAGGTTATTTTATTAGCTTTAGCACTGTGTGCAAATTACTGAAGCACACTAAATTTGCTGGAAGCATGAATGTTTGCAAGGTTCAATATGAAACTGCTGCAAAATCTGTTCATCTCCTCTACAGTAAAGTCAGACGTTTGATCTTTAACTTTATTTTAACCAACACGAGAGGCGAAGGCAGAAGGAGCATGGCTAAAAGAAAGGGCCCTGAGAAGGGCCACCACAGAATTCAACTAGATTTTCAAATGGTTTTAACTTTATTTCTGATTTATCTCCTCATGTCTGGTTCTTTGGTTCCAGAAGACACTGAATCATCTCTTCCACAGTTAAAGCTGTTTACAGCAGTTATCTTAAAGAGCCATGGTGACTCCGACAGTGATATATGGGTGTTTGGAAAATGCTTCAACAGCAATTTTAAAGACACGAAACAGCAGCTGAAAGGAGGACGGGACAGAAACAGAAGCCGCAAGCAGACTGAACTCCACTCACCCTGTTTGCACTACGATAACTTCACCTACCTGCCAGGCTGGAGGTTCATTTTAAAAACACATTCATACAGTGAATGGTGTAAAATATGCAAACAAGGAGAAGAAGCACACACAGGAATGATTTTTCTGCACTTGTTGTTTAATTTGCATCACGTTCCCTGTGACACTTCCCAACTATCACATCAGCAGGATTAATACTGATGAGCCTGGCAAACAAACAGAATGCCTCCTGCAGCTAGTTTTACTGCAGAAACGACACCACGTTCCAGTTCAGAAACGTGTTTGTTAAAAAATAAATCAATAAATGGAGGGAAAGTGATTATAGGATGTGGTATATCATTAGAGGGAGAATCTGAAACAGGCCACAGTCAGACTGAGCTGTGAGTTATTTAAGAGAAGGCTGGTTGATTCCTTAACAAATACACATTTTCACCCTCCGTGTTTTTTTTCCCTTCACTCACCCATTTCTAAGCTCTTTTTTTTTCACACTTCTGAATGTATTTATGCTCTCAGCTCACTGAGTGTGCTGATGCAAAGGACTAGATCACAGCGATAACACTGAATACTACTGGCCTGGCTTTTTTGCCTTCTTCCAACGATTTCTGGCAAGTTTGATCAAAACGTGCCACTCGATAGGGAACAGTGAGCTGTGGCTTTTGAGAGCCATTTTTTTGTTTGTTTATGTAATCAGTGAAAACAAAATGTTCTCATTACATTAAAGAGAAAACCATTTCAAAGAGTGAAAAACCCAGGATACGTTGGAGGCTTAGCTCTCAGTTATATGTTATCGTAGAAGCGGGTTTCGATGACCGAATCAGTTTTTTGTTATCCTCAACGTGTTTTTTTCTTAGTGGCAGTTTAAGTTTTATGAAACACTGAATTTTGCTTTCACTCTAAAGTCCAGAGTGGTGAATTCGTCCATTCTGAGTCGCCGTCTGGAGGTTTCCCATTCATGGCCGACCTTTTTCTCTACACGCCCAAATTATAAATGTGACAGGACTTATGGTTCACGTAGAGGCCCATTAGGTGGAAGCATTAAATCAGGTGATTATGGCGATGTCGGACTTTTTTGAGAGCTCTGATGTCTGAACCTTTTAAACATTAGCTTTACAGCAAGTCAACACAGCTATTATTGACCACATGAACAACATCTTAATAGCCTTAGGGCCAAACCTCATTATTCATTAACATTTAAATAACCAATGACATCCTGAGGAGCTTCTGCTGGCTCTTCATACAGTCTGTTAGCTCTTACTGGTTACTGATAACTCATACATTAGCGACTGCATTGGCACACTAAAATTTCTACTAATTTTTTTTCCCTGGTGTAACATTTATTCTTTTGAATTCTTTTAAAAAAACCGCGTCACACCCAAAAATGTAAAATTGAATTAAACGAATAAATTTCATTTACATTAAAAAATACAAAATAAAAGCTTAGATTGACCTTTAACAAACAGAATCAAATGTCAGTCAGTCAAGCTCAAACCACAGCAAAGCACACTGCGAAACAGGAGGCGGTCTGGCAGCCACCCTGCTTCCAACTCACCAGCCTGGCACAGGCCGAGCGGTATGGCCACCCTCGGCTCTGACAGCTTGCCGGGGATCAGAGCCTGTTGGCTGCTGATGCTGTCAGACCAACCTAAACACAGCGCCCGTGAAAGCACAGATCAAATCACCTTCTTCCCTCTAGCAGGACCACTTGTGTTCATGCTAATTAATAACACTTCATTAATTTAAGGTTAATTTCAGCTGCTTTTGATGCAGTCCTGATGGCCGCCACATTATTATCAATAATGTGAAGGATTGACGAGACCAAGGCAGATAAGAAAGCGTCAGTATGAACACCACCATGAGAAAAAAAATATGATGAAAAAAAAAAGGGAATAAATGTTTTAATTTAACAAAAAGAGAATAAAGAAATAGACCTAACAAGAAAGAATACATGTACTGATTTAATAAATATAAATAGCTAATAGGGAATAAATGTGTTTATTAAGGTAATAAAAATAAAGGAAATAAAAAAAGAAATAAAAATAAGAGCAAGGAATAAATCGATCTAGTAAAAATTTAAAATGAAATGTTTTAAAAAGGTTTCCGGTATGGAGGCAGTACCTCAATCATCGCAAAGAGGCTGGAAAATGTTATTCGTGACTTGATCGACCACGACCAAACAGGTTTCACAAAATACAGACAAACGCAGGACAATGCAAGAAGAGCACTATACCTAATAAATACTATGAGTCAAAATCAATTTAAATCAGTTGCTTTGAGTTTGGATGCAGAGATATGGTGCAATGGGAATTCAAAGAGCAGATCATAGGTTGTTTGAAATCGCTTTACAGTCGTCCAACTGTCTAGGTCTATTACGCTGGAGAGAGGATGTCATCAGGGGCGTCCCCTAAGCCCTACTTTGTTTGCGCTCGTTATAGAGCCGCTGGCTCAGTTGATTAGAGAAGACAAGGAAATCGAGGGCATTCGAGTTAAAGGAGTGGAGTATAAAATGTGCTTATATGCAGATGACGTACTCTTGACCTCGTCCAATCCGGACTCTAGCTTCCCCAAACTGATGACGCGGTTTTGAACAATTTAGCCAATACTCCGGTTACAAATTAAATATGCACAAAACCCAAACTCTAACTTACAACTATGTACCAAAAGAAAACATCCGTAAAACGTGTGATTTCAAATGGAATACTAACAAACTGACATATCTTAGAGTCACCATACCAAAGGATTTGACGGAAATTTATAACTTAAATTATAATGCTGTCACACAAAATATAAAAGTGGACTCCTTTGATAATTGGTCTGTATGGCAGAATAGAAATTGTGAAAATTAATATTTTACCCCGTCTGTTGTTTCTTTTTCAATCCCTGCCAACTGAACTCTGCAAAGAAAAATTTCAAAGATAATTGGTCAAAATGGTTTTCGAGTATGCAAAAGGATTGTGAATAATGTGGGAACAGGATCTTATTTATTCCCATTTCATCCTCTTTTCATTTAACCTGATTTTCCTAGTGCTCAACTAGACTTATGGACACTGAATGGACACTTGTGTAGACATACACAACAATATGTAAGAGGGTACACATGGATGAGCATGTATATATGCACATGTAGGTATGTATGTAGGTACTTGAAGGTGTGTGTGTGTGTGTGTGTGTGTGTGTGTGTGTGTGTGTGTGTGTGTGTGTTATGTACGTATATGTATATAGACGTGGGTGTATATCTACAGCATGCGTGGATGTGTGCGCATATATAAAGGAGCAAGCTGCACTGTCCATTTCCAAGTGGAAAAGTTAAATTTTAGTAAGTTTCCATAGCCCTGGGTGATCCCCCCCTTTTTTCCTCCTCCTCTCTCTTTGTGTCCGTGTATAGGTTCATGATGTGATGTTCCTGCTCCTAAAAAAAATAAATAAATAAAGTGAAATGTTTTAAAAAGAGAAATTAAACCAAAATAAAGAATATAAAACTAATTCTGCAAATACATTTAAAAAAGCAAATAACAAAAAAAAACCTAAACTAATAAAGTTTAGGTTTATTAGAGCCATTTTAGCTCATCCTACGAAACAACAATGAAAAAGAGCCGCATGTGCGGGAGACGTGGGGGTTACAGTAATACCTACATCTATAGGCGATAAAGGGCCCCATGTGGCTCACAATCCACTGTTTGACAAACTCTGACCTAGCCTATTTTGTACTAATCTCTTATATCGTACCACATCTGCACTTGAACTCTATAAAAGGGCAAATGTAGGGCAAATTACATCTGTTGCATCAGAAGCCTGTAAAAATACTGAAACCAAGGACGAAAACACAATGTATATCATTTGTTTGGCCTATTTAAGTGCAGTTCCCACCAGTGATCAAAGTCTTTTATTTTGCAGAACCACACTCGGCACATATAATCACCTTAAATATCAGTCGAGCAAGGAGTAATTTTTTTTTTTTTTAAGTGAAAACATCATGAAAAATGCTTCTTTTGAAAAACAAAATGGCTCATTTGTCATGTACACCCATACACCCCGTGTTCTGGATATCTGCCGCGTTGTGCATGGACTTTTGTAAGACTCACACTCTTCAGTCTCCAGGTCGCTGTCGCTGTCGGGGTGGGCCAGCCCGTGTTTCTGCAGGTGCCTTCTGATGCTCATCCTGGTCCTCCTCAACCTCCCGTGACTCTTTAGCCTTGGCTGGTCCTTCGAGTCTGCCACCGTGAAGACGCCCTTCCCGTTGCTCTGGGAAACCGTGCCACTGCTGTTGGCTGGGGCGGCCATGCTGGGAGAGGCAGCTGCAGCCTAATAAACAGTAATGAACAGATGTATTATACCCTCTGTACTGCCTTCTCGAATCTAAGTCTGATCCGGTTAATTCAGTTCATTGATATTCTTGAGTTTAATGAATTTATTATGACTATGGGGTCATTTTTTGATTATTTTCCCCCCAATGTAACCTCTGTTCAGGGGTTCTAATCTTGTGTTTGAGAACATCATTAATATTATTTTGTATTAACAAAAGTTTTTAAAAAGTTATCTGGTGGATAGAAAGCTTGGTTAGGAGAAGACTGCGAGCAGTACATCACACTATCAGAAACATAAAAGTTGGAGTTAGCATTTGTGATATTGTGGCTAAGATTGTTAATATACACAATTAAATTGAGATGCCCTAGAATGGATCCCTGGGGAACACCCTTGGTTATAAGGAGGTTCATTAGCACCTAATATCAATACATGGATGGGGGCTCTAACCACCTGTCTGAATATGTTTGTGTGTAAACAGAGCATTAAATCCTTTAGTCCATTTGAAAGAGACGAGATAAGTCTCAGTGGAGAGTGATGTAAATTTAGGAAGTCCTTACGAATGTTTTAAATCTTGAATTGAGCCAAAATGACGCTAAATTAAAGAACTGACCTGCTCCAAGTGAGAGAGCGTCACACTCCCAACATCGGTGAGCCGGTGTTCCCTGTCATCCCAGCGTCCGTATGCAAGGTCGATCCCACCCACAAAGGCCACTGACTGATCAATGACGATGATCTTCTCATGATGCGCCCACAGGTACACAGCGGAGGAGACGTGGTCTGGGTGGCGCATCACCTGGTGAACAAAATATCCCAAAATTTAGAGAAGAAATGCAACGTCTCAGCGATGATGAACCTGCAGAAGACCTTTACACTTGCCTTGATGTTGGGGTGGAGGCGCAGCAGCGTTCTCTTGCTGTATCCTGAGTTAATGCCCAGAGCTAACTCCACCTCCTTGTAGAGCATCACAAAGATTCGCACTCCTTGTTGCTGTGGAGGAGACGGGGAAAAACAGAAAGCCAATTATGAATCAGGACACAAACTCACAGCCTTTAATTTACCTTTTGGAAGAAATAAAAGGGGGGAAAATATTTTGTATTATATGACTATGGAGAAATTAACACGGTAGCTTTACTTTTTGTTGTAAAAACTGAGAAAAATTTCCGTCTCACCGCTTTGCGTTTCAGTATGCAGTCGAGACGCCATCGGTTTCCTTCAACAACTGGCCTTTTCAGAAAGATCTCTGGACTCAGCCTGCGGGACGAAACAGGCCAAGAAGTTTTTCCTCCTCGTTTCACTCTCTTCTTCCTTTGGTCCACGTTTCCTTTACACTTCTCCCATTTTCTTTATCCCGTTATTCTTGTCTTCTTACCTTCCTCCATTTTTCCTTTCATTCATCTTTTACATCCTTTCTTCCCCTTTTGTATTCTTCGGTTCCTTGCTTTTCTTGCTTCCTTGTTTCCCTTCCTCCCTTTCCTTACCCTTTCTACTCTTTCCTCATCTTACCCTTTTTATCCTTGCCTTCCTTTCCTTCTCCTCTCCCTCCTTTCCTTCCGGTCCTTACGCTTTCTATTCCTCTTTCTCACTCACTATGTGTTCATAGACCTCTCTACATTGAATCATATCTGTTATTAATCTCTGTCTCTCTTCCACAGCATGTCTTTATCCTGTTTCCTTCTCTCACCCCAACCGGTCGCAGCAGATGGCCGCCCCTCCCTGAGCCTGGTTCTGCCGGAGGTTTCTTCCTGTTAAAAGGGAGTTTTTCCTTCCCACTGTCACCAAAGTGCTTGCTCATAGGGGGTCATATGATTGTTGGGTTTTCTCTGCATCTATTATTGTACGATCTACTGTACATTATAAAGCGCCTTGAGGCGACTGTTGTTGTGATTTGGCGCTATATAAATAAAATTGAATTAAATTGAATTGAATATTCCTCCCCCTTCCCTCTTTTCCTTTCCTTTTCCATTTCTTTCTCCCTCCCTTCCCTCTACCCTTTTCTACTCTTCCATCTATTTCATTTCCC